>JAIPRL010001933.1:0-69831 GCA_025469235.1 Pemphigus obesinymphae
ATTTAGTTAGAGTTAAGTATATTTAACACTGTATAAAATTTTCAGAACATAAAACCGAAAATTACCCCTTTTAGGACTTAAAAACCTCGAAAACTAAAAATGTCTATAAATAGCCCAAAATTTAAAATAACTTATTTAACGTAAATATATTACTAAATTAAATATTCGGTAAAAATTTCAAGATTATAAAGTCATTATTTTATTCGAAATTACGACGAAATTAAAATTCTCGATTTTACAAAATCGTATTTTTCGTAATTTTTTGGTAGTTTTTGCTTACGCATTAAAAAATTATTATGAAAATCGAAAAAGTACCAACTAGATGCAATTTTCTACCGGAAACCGGGTATGAGTGTAAAGATCGAAGCACTCCTTCTGGTAGAAAAAGTGTTTACAGAAAAATAAAAAAAAAATAAAAAAATAAACATCATTGTAAAACCATAAGCTTCCTCGCTACGCTCAGAATCTAATATATTTAGGTACCTACACAATATCTAAAAAATGTGAAAGCTTAATGCAAACTTTGATACCTTCCTAACAAATCCATATTATAAGTTATGAATATATTTTGTTCCTATAACTACCTATTTATTTTTAATTTATAATACAAAACCTTTAAGAATATACAACTAATTTTGATTTTTGAATACCAGTTTTTGAAAAAAATTATTTATTAATTATTTAATATTTAAATAATAATAATAATAATATAATTATTATTATTAGATTTAGAGAGAAAATACTAATATTATATATTTTTAATTAAATGAAAATATATCCAAAGATCTTAGATATATTTCTGTACATTAATCTAATTTTATAATTTATATGTTGTATTATTTCATGACATTTTATACTCTAATAAATTATACATACAATAATGATTTTTCTATATATATACAATTTGATTATCAACTTGAAGATTCTATAAATAAAATTAATAAATGAATTTAAAATTGATTAAAAACGTTTTAGACAAATCCATTGTTTTTCTTTTTTTGTTTTAAACATAAAAATCTAAATCATGGTTGTTTTTCGGTTATAATAATCCATATCATAGTAATTCAAGTAAGTACATATAATATGAGATTTTTTAAGTTTTATATAGTTTCATGGCTATATTATAAATATTTAGCTTGCAATTTCATTGATCAAATAATAACTACAGTTATCATATAAGTTGTATATTAATTATAATTAAACAATATAATATCCTAGAATTAACAACTAACTCACGAAATTAGAAATACAAATCTTGTTTTTGTTATCACAATATATTGCATTATTTCACGTTTCAGTCAAAGTATAACTGAGTTAAATATTATTAAATAAATTAAACTTAATTCTAGACCCTAGTAATAAATTGCATATTTATTAATTAATATTAACTATATATTATTAATTAATAGATTTTAATTTAGTAGTTAATAGTAATTAATTTTACTATGTCCGCCTTAAGTATTGACTATATTTATTATAAGAGTATAATAGAGTAATTTAGTCTTTGTTCAAAATCCTATCTACTAAATAGGTCATTTAAACTGTGTATATTATGTAAGTACAAATGTTCAAAAGTGTGTGAACAAAAAATAATAAAAATGCTTAGAATCGATTCAACAAATAATTGTCTGAACGTTATTTTCGTGTTTGTACACAGTGTTTTATGTTTAAAACAGTGTGTTAAAGGAGATAAGAATTGACGAATGTCTCTATTATTTATATTTATATATATTTATCTCTACTATTTTACCATTCACCCCTTTTCACAAGTCATCTATTAATTTATTACACTATTATAGTATATATTATTATTATTATTATTATTATTATTATACGGTAAATATAAATTAATAATACAATGTCAGTCGTACGTTACGTAACGTAAATTATATCCGAATTAATCCGATTCTGAGTGGATCGAAAAACTACCGAAAATAATTTCTTTCGGTTTAGATTGAAAAAGATAGAAAAAATATTTGTTTTTCGTAAAATATCAAATTCTATATTTCTAATACATAAATATTATTTTTAAAAAGGTAAATAATACAAAATTTAAATATTCCTAAAAACTTAGATCGTTTACATTAATTAGGTATTAATGTGATATAGAAATGGTAGAATTGTACGTCTTAAATTCGAAATTTAAACTCAAAAATCGATAGAAAATTTAAAATGGATTCAGGTAATTGGAAGGCCATCGGAAAATATTAATCATTATTGATAATAATATTGTGATTTTTTTCTAATAAAAGAACAACGTTTAATTTTTTTTTTAAAGTTGATCTGAAATGTATAAATGACATATTTATATATATATTAAAAATAATGAATAATAAATCCATGAAAAATCAACTTTTAGTTCCAAAGAAAAATTTTAATCTTGTACCTATTTGGAAAAATAAACAGAAAAAGAGACAAAATTGTATATATACTATAATAGTGTAATAAATTAATAGATGACTTGTGAAAAGGGGTGAATGGTAAAATAGTATTATGTATTTTAGGTGATAAAAGAACATTGAACAGATAGTAGAGACTTGTATGTATACATTGAGCCTGGGTGTTTTTTTAAATAAATATTCAATTTAATAAAATTAATAAATAAAATAATATCTTACAGGAAAATTAAAATACCATTTTACAGAACTATATAAAAACAAATCAACCCTTCAGACATTTTGACCATGGTTGTAAAACAAAGTTATTAATTTGATCATTCTAAGGTTTAGATTTTCTGATTGTAAGATCTGGAATGTAATTTTATCAATAATATACAATGTAACAATTAAATTAAAAATCATAACCTTATCCCAGTATTATAATGGAAGATTAGTGTGATACATAGGTATATTTTGTCTAAAATAACGCGATTAATGTATATTTTACATAAAATATTTAAATAAGTACCTACTCCTACAGATTTCAAAAAACATATCAATCGATTAGAATTTTTTACTACAGTGGCAGAATAGGAAATAATAACTATCTATTTAGTAAATCAATATCGGGTTCATAAATGTATTAATAAATATGAACAAGGGTGTCCAGAGAACACAGTCCACGATTTAGTGGTTCTAGCCAATCCGACCCTTGTTATCTATAATATGCATTAACTTTTTAGAAAATAATAAAATCTATCAATGCATTCCACTGATCCAGAATCTAAAGATATGAAAATCATTTTTTATCGAAAAAATATCTAACTTTCTCGCCAATTCTTCATGCTCTGCAGAATGGCCCTTTAATTATCATTTGTGATATGGATTGTGATATCCAAGAATCAAATAAAGATATTGCTCATTATTATAATATAATTATATATAATATAATATTATGGTTCATTCATGCATAATTTTAGAATAAAATAATGGGTGGAGGGAGTGTATGTCTTAAATTTATTCGGCATAAAAACTGTATGGCCTCTAGGGAATCTTTTTACTTATTCATACTAATTATTAACTTTAAAACAAATTTTGTTCATCAGTCGGTTAAAAAATGTCCGACTTTACTTACTTATCTGTAAATATCTGGGGCAATGGGTCACTCTCCCAGATCATCTCTGAGTTCATTCAATACCTGATTAAACGCACAAATATATATTTTATTACAAAAATGTTTCTATAAAATGGCCAACCATTATTTAACCTAGTTTTGCCGCAATACTATTATGTTTTATCATATATGAATGAGTACCTACTGCAATAGTACTGAAAAAGTATTTTGGTTATGCAAATTCTAAAAATGTCCATTCAATTTTAAGAAATCAATTGCAAATTGTAGGTAAAAGCTTAGTTTCCAGGACGAAGATAACTTGAGTAGCAGAACCTTGGTTTGTGGTCAGTGCATCTCGACTAATAGGTGTCTGAACGGTGTAATTTAATTATTTGAACCAGATTTAAACCATTGAATTAAAATTATGTATGTTGGTTTTCAGGGTGTTTAAGAAGTACTAAGTTCAAACCATAAACTGTGACCATTTATAAATGGTCTATAACATATTTTAGTCGGTAGATGATAGTGATTTATTATTGACCAAGTGCATGATTCGTTCATGGTTCAAGTGTACAAACCCTAGTAGCAAAATTTATCATCTCGATCGATGATGGTCTATTTATAAATTTATAAATTCATCTATAAATGGTTCCCAATTAGTGCAATTTAATTTTTTGAACATGAATTTGAACCCTTGTATTTTTGATTGATTGTACAAGTTCTCGTGGTATCTGAGCAGTACTAAGGTTCAACATATGAATGACGAGTCGTAAAAAGGTATAAATATAGTCCAAAATTTGCTTTCGTGGATGCATGGACCGTTGAAAGTTTAAGTGTTAAACCTCGCATGTTTATTAGTGACAGATTCAGAGTTAGACTTTTGGAGAATGTCGATGCCTAAAACCAACATGCTGAACCGTGAATTTATGTATTGTGAACTATCTGTTCACCTAAAATGCTACTCGAGGAAGTTGCGACAACAAGGGAAATATAAACATATTGTAAGTACTTATTGTGATTTCAAAATGAGAAAAAAAAAATATACCAATTTTGCAGACATAATATTAATTATACAGCATAAATATTAAGTATTAACCGAGTTCAAAACGATACCTATAACAGACATCACCTATCAGAATAACAACCGAAATACCCCACAAAATACATAGTGAATATGGTAATTTTAACATTTCAATATTTATAACCAGGGCTAGGATTTATATGCAATAAAAAATTTTAAAATATGAATTTTATTTACCAAAATATGCAAAAATATGTATTTTAATTTTTATAAGATACACACAAAAATATAGTTACAAAAAAAGTATTTATTTATTGAAATACATCAGTGATTGACTGATTGTCTTAATATAATGTAATTGAGATTAAAAATTAAAAATTATTTATTATATATTTATTATAAATTATAACTTTATAAACTAAAAATAGTAATGATTTTAAGATTATTCGGATTAATTTTTTTTTTTTTTTTTAATATTTTTGATAATTCTGCTAATTACGGTTGTACAGTGTACACTACTTTTTTTAATTTTTATTAATGACAATGAATATATTACCAGTACCTATACTGCCTATATAGGTAAAATAACGTGTTCAGACAAATTTAGTAAAGATGAGTTTTAAAAATATTTATGACACGACAAATAATTATATTAATGTAAAAAAAAAAATGATTTATTACGTCTTATGTGGATACGAATTTCTTGAATTGTGTAAGATAAATTTTATTATTTATTTTGATCTCCGTATACAAGTTTGAATAAAATTATAATATTTTACTTTCAGATAGAATAAAATGTATTTATAGTAGGTAAACTTAGTACTTAATAAGTAAATAAAATTTTAACGTGAATATTGTGTTTTATATAATACATTAACCGAGCTATCCACTTTATTAGTTATAGTTAATTTATAGCGTATACAATGTCGTAAAAAAATTGAATATTTGACTTTTTTTATTAGTGTTGATTTTATCGTCAATACGTACTATAACCGTAGAAATCGTAGAACATAATGGACATAGAAGAACAATTTCTATACTATATAGGTGGTACGGTACATATCGTATTGCGAAAGTCGTTTAATATAATATTTGTAACTATATTTTTTTTTTAAATAAATGGAATTTCTTAATAAAAAAAAAATATAACTCAATAATTATTACATCGTAGAAATCTTTTTATTGATTTAAACCTGCAATATACATTAAGTAATGAATACATTAATACGAAAATTATACACATTTCACTATATATGTATAAAAAAAACAATAATCTGAAATTTATTCTGGTGATCATATTTGGTTAATAATTGTATTTTTTTTTTTTTTTTATATATATATAGATCATTAGCACTAAAAATCTTTCAAAAAAATAAAGCACATACAATATTGTATATTGTATAGATATATTTTTTATTTCGTTATTTTATTATCTCTCTATAATAATAACCTTATATGTGTTTACCTATACTTATCTAGATAACCACTAATAATTATATGGTGTTGGAAACTAATTTTTCTGAATAAACTTAATTCAATAGCTAAAATATTATTTAAATAAAATGTTTTTTAAATTTAAAATAATATAGAGATTTATATTTCTTTTTTTTTTTTTTTACTTACTAGTTATCAAAGATTTTTTTATTATTAAAATATTTATATTATTTTTATATTGAAAAATCTAATATACCTACATATAATAGCTACGAGTATATTATTACTTATTAGTTGTTACTTTTAAAATATTAATAATTAGATAGATATATAAACAACAAAAACATAAAATATAGTTATTTTTTATATTTTTAAACATACTTTTAACATAGATAAATTAATCGCTTAAAAGTAAATATATATAAAGTATCATACTCTTATTATAAACAAATAGAACTAAATATATATCCCACATCTAATGGGGTGTGCTAAGATACAAGTTTTATATTAATAAGTGTCTAATATCATATTTCTATTCTTTTTCTAGAGTTTACATTATAGCAGTACGTAGTGCTTAAAAAAATTAATTATAATTATTAGATCCTAATAATCTCTGTATTTCAAAATATATGGGTACCTACAGTATTTGATGAAAATGTTGTGGATTGAATTTCCTAAAATTGAATTCAATTTTATTAAATTAAAAGTAAATTAAAATTCTAACTGTATAATGATTACAAATGTATATATAAGTATAATTTATAAATTTTTTTTCAGTTTTAAGGGGAGTCCAGTTTTCCTGGACCTCGTAAGTACGCCACTGCGTATATAAATAAATTTTATATGGTCATTAAAAGGTAAAAAATGTTATATTAAGACGATTCCAGGGCGGGTATTTTAAAGAGTATATATATATATGTAAGAAATTTTTATGAGATTTCCTAAAAAACTATAAACTAACAATTTAAAAATATTTAAATATATTTGAAAAGTAATTTAAAATAGTCCGGCATTCGTACTAATTTTTATTGTTGATTTACGAAATTTGTTTAATAAAAAAAAGTTTACGAAAAACGAACTAAAAATCTTTTTGAAATGGTTTTAGAGTTAAAACACTTATTATAAAATATTTATAAGACCATTTCAGGTACAATCTCATAAGTTTTTATCCTTCCCTTATTAACTAATATTTATATATAAAACTCGTTTAAATTAAATTTAGAAATATAAATTTTTGGATAAGTACTTATTTATATTCAGATGGGTTATTTAATAATTCTTTATAAACACGTTCATCATAGATCGCACAAGTATAGGTATTTATTCTTAACTGCGTTTTTGTTATTTACGTATACCATTGTTGCGATGTGCAGCATTATGTACAGTTGAAATAGTTTGAAATTCCTTCAGATCCCAATAATAAATCTCAAACACAACTATAACTTATAAGTTATTATTTTCATTTTTCACATATTTTAAATACATAAATACATACTTAGACAATATTTATGTCTTTTGAAACAAAATGTAAATTTGGCATTGTATCTTAAAAAAAATATTTTTATAATAAACTATATTTTAACGAAATAACTGTTTTTCATGTAAAAAATCTTATATATAAAATGCTCACTCTAAATAGACAATTTTTCATAGAAGAGAAAATATTACGATGTATATGACCGGCTACCACGTGCCAATTTTATTTTTCGTTTCCTCAGATATGTGTAATTTATCCGTGCCTGCTTGAGTTTCATCTAACTTATGTCATTTACCCAAGCCTACTTGAGTTGCATTTCTAAATTAAGAGCTGAGCGATATTTTTTTTTTAGTTTTAGATTTCATGAAATGTGGCTCCATTTTCCAATAGAAAATGTTAACAGGATAGTTTATTGGAGATCTTATTTTTCGGTTTATATTCATGAAAATTTCGCATTTTCATCAGGAAATTTCCATCTATGTGTTTGCTGATTTTTCCAACAAATATTATGTTTTAAAATAATGGCAGAAACAAAAATATAGTTATTGCAGTACATACTAAATAGAAAAAAAAACAAAAAATAGAAAGAAAGAATATTGAATAAAAATGTGGTCAAGAACCCAGAACACAAACCAATCCTACAGTCTTTATATATAAGTACCAAACAAACTATTGGATAACTTGTTTGTTTTTCTTTAAATGTTCATAAATAAATACTTAGACTTACTCTAACAATCCATTCTTGAATTTCGATCCTTTTTTAAAAATTATTCGATAGGTTTTTATTGCTTAAGACAAAAATGTTAAAAAAAACTTCAGGAAATTATTTTTTATTAAATTATAACGTTTTGAAGTTTTAAATGCTTCGATGCTTTAGGCATGTGTCAGTTCACTGGGTATACGGTAAATTTGACATTTTTTAGCACGATACAAATATAAACAACAATGTATTAATTAAAATCTTCAGATTGCTTAGTCTCAGATAGTTCTCATATAGTTATTATATTTTTATTTTTATTAATTCTTTCTCCTTATTTCGATATTAATTATTGAATAATAATAATAATTATTTTAATTATTTTCTTTAAAAGTTTTTGTTAAAAGTATAATTAATTAAAAAAAATACATCGGGAAGGGAATGGTATAATTATGTAAGTTGAATAATTGATCGAAACATTTATTCAAACATTCATGAGACGTATTTGTTGTATGATATTATTACATAGTCTGGTTAGGTATAATGTAAAATAATATATCAAATGATAAGTTTTTTTTAACACATTTTCTTTCAATTACTTTCCTTGATTGATATAATTTTTCCACGATTCTGAATGTGTAAAATACAAATTACAGAAATAAATGATTCAAGTATTAGGCAACTTGAAAACGGTCAATTTCGTATACTTACGTAAAAAATTTCATACGTCCATTGGATTAATGCGAATTACGAAACATATAGACACAGAATATGTTAATTTATTATATCATATTAATTTAATAAATTACTTAAATCGTACGTTTCCTAATTGGATCTATTCTAATAGATTACTTATTCTGTATGGAAATTTAAGAAACTGGCCTTCTTAAAAAGTCTATAACATTTTCATAATTTCTTTCCT
Source organism: Pemphigus obesinymphae (assembly GCA_025469235.1). Lineage (NCBI taxonomy): Eukaryota > Metazoa > Arthropoda > Insecta > Hemiptera > Aphididae > Pemphigus > Pemphigus obesinymphae. The sequence continues at coordinate 9,044 of JAIPRL010001933.1, forward strand.
CAATATTTCGTTTAAATAATCATTATAATGAATAATAATTATAAGATATATATATATTTACAAGAAAAATACAAGAAAAAGTATTGATTTTTTCTAAAAGTAGTAAAAGTACAGTCAGTACACTAGTAAACAAGTTAAACTTGTTTAATAGATAAGATTTAATAAATTTAATTTTTCTTTACTTTTTATTATTTTATTTTATAATATTATTAATATTTATTAATTGATAAATATATATTAACCTATTAACCTTCATATTGTTTATAATATATAATATATTTAAATGTACCTATATAATATATTAACATATAAAATAGATATAACTTATTTCATTCACTATCAAAATCAATATATTTACTATTGAAAAATGTTTTATAACGGACATAGTTTTTAAATCTTAAGTGTAAAAATATTTTTGATATGCTTGTCATCAAATTAGAATTTTCTTATGCATTACAAATTACCACATTTAAAAATATTGGTTTTCTACGAAATATACAAAATAATAATAACAAAAAAAAAAAAAATGTATTAATGATAGATTTTTATTTTATTATATGACCTGACACGTATATTTATGGTCAATGAAATGAAGTACAATCTTTTATAAGGGAATTATCACGAAAATTTTTTTTTAATTAGAAAATAACAAACAAACTAATTATGGTTACTGTCTAATATAACGTGGTATATGGTATTACTACCAAAAACATCATAAAAATATCGTATATTTGACTATTAAAACGCCAGAAACTTGAAATGTACACCAAACATTTACTATAGCAATACTTATAATAATGTCGTATTTTTTATTGACCATATAAATGTTATTAGTAGTCACATTAAACGAATATACTCCGAAACTTCGTTTAAAATCGTTTTATCGAAAGAAATTATTTATTTAATTTATTACTTTTGAATTCCATATATCCACCACTAGTATGCTACCCAACAAGCGAAATGCTTCCACCCCCTACTAATTAGGTTCCTTTTACTATAGTGTTTTACTATCAGTTGAATTTATTATTATGTATTATGTATCGATGTTAATCATATATAGAGATGTGGAAATTACCGGTAAACTTGTTTGCTAAATTTACGTAAAATTCGATAAATTGGTAAATTTTATATATCTATAGGTACCTATCTTTCCTTTCAAGTGAATTTCGTAAATTAATTTTGTATGTTATTTTATAATAATGTTATTTTATAATTATTGAGTCATTTATATGTATGATAACAAAAATTGCTTTTTCTTTATTTTTACTGTTTAATCCTGAAATTCTTCACAGGAAAAAAACATTTTATTGATTTTATTATTATTCATTATATTATACACATTATAAGGATAAAAAATGATTACACTTCTAAAATCATTTAAAATGAGGGTTAAAATGAGGGGACACTCAATTTTAAAAACTGTAAAAAAACATCGGTAGAATGTATGTAAATTTACCAACCTCACATCTCTAATCATATATATTTAATAAAAATGTATTTATATAAATATATATTCATTATTACTATCATAATTTTTTATGGGAAAATTTCCCAATAACCGTTAGTGTACATAAATATGATAAAAACAATAAAAACACCATATTAATATACATAAACTTATATAATTTTATTTTATATTACATACCGAATTAAAGGTTAAATACAACACACTTTCACCATGTTCTAATCGACATTTGGATGGATAATAATATAATGTTTAAGGTAACGCCTTTACATTATAATATAATCGACCTTTATCTGAAACAAGTAAAAAAAGAAAAATATGACAACTCTGCACATTAATTTTAACCTACCGGTGCATATAAGTGCACTATATTATTTTTGGTATTCAAATAATCATTATACACCATGCCCTGCACTCAATGTAAACCTGATATACTACTCAGGATACTACCATTTTTGATTTTGAATATAAATATTATTTTTAATCTACTCTGAATATTGCTGTAGAGTGTAGAGTGTTGCTGTATTAATGTATGAGAGACAATGTGAAACGTTAACTAGTTTCGGAGTACAGGTACATTTTAATGACTTTGAGACTATTATAGATATAGAATTAAGATATACTTAGATAGTTATAAATTATTAATTAATTTTGTGCATGTTTTAGATGCATTATAAAAAAATTTAGGATCATCAGTGGTTATAATTAATAATTGGAAATTATATTTTAAAATGTCATTAAAACTCAGATATTTAAAAATTGACATTTCAAAATATAATGGAAGGATACTCCGTCACTTATACAAAATGTGGGTATTTGGTGTGGGTTACAAAAATATTAAGATATTTGTTATATCTAGTTGCGAATAATAATAAATTATTTTATATGATAATATAATTATTATATATTATTATTAGGTATATGAAATAATTTTTACTAGCCAAATATTATATTAGGTTTGTCAAGATTTTTAAGTTTAAGTATACTTAATCGAAATACTATAATATTAAATTACATACATTTTGTATCAATGTGAAAATTTTTATATCAAAATACATAACAATATTGTTTTGAAATATTCATTTATTTACCAGCTATAAACTCTGAAATATATAACAAACAATATATTATTGGCATAATTACTTATTATTTTATGGAATAATAATAATAATGCTTGTAGTAATTTCGTATATATTCAAACGTAAAATAAAGCGTTCCAAATTATAATTATTACCCTTTTATTCCTTTATTGTGTTTTTAATCATTACGAAAGTGGATTTTTTTGATTAAGGTTTGGCACTCACCACACAAGGAAAAGCTCCGGTCTTTGGCCTACGTCCATTTCACATTTGTTTCCGCTTTGTTCCCTAAAAAAAACTTATTTTTACGTGCACCCGGTGCAAGCCATCGTCAACAGCTGTGTGTAGACAGTGGCATAAACGACTGAAACTGTCAGATAAAAAATAAATCTCGTTAAATCCACTAAGCCCGAACTTCACAGGACATAATTTCGTAAGCCACGATACTGGATATGTCTTGTTTTGCGACGGACAAAAAGTAAAGGACAAAAATAAAAATCGAAATAAACACCGAGGACAAAATAAACTCCAACAGCACTCAATCCTGACCGCCAGAATGCTACGACCATTAAAAATGAGATTGACATTTCATACTACAACCATTAATGTTTAAAAATACATTGTTAATCGAAAATATAAAGATCACATATGCCGTGGGCGTATTCGATTAAATCACATTAAAATAAACAAACAAAAAAAAAAATAAAAATGCTTAGAATCGTTCGACATAATTGTCTGAACGTTATTTTCGTGTTTGTACACAGTGTTTTATGTTTAAAACAGTGTGCTTAAGGAGATTAGAATGTCCTTTTTTTGAATTAAATTGACGAATGTCCCTCTCTCTACCTCTAACCGTACACGTGGAAAAATGAAAGACCTACCTACGTTAAGGGGATTGGAAGCGGCGATTGTCTGTCTCTTTCTATCACATCGTAATTTAAACCATTGCTATTTCCAACGTACCGTTGTACCTAGTGATGCCATAAGAATTCTAAAAACTGATCTGAATTTATCGTAAAGTAAATCGACTTTCCAACACTTTTGATTTTGTCTCCCTAAGTCCTTCTAATATTAAATGAATATATTAAAACATTTAAAAATTTACATTTTACATTTTTTGTGTGAAATCGAGGAAAAAAATTCAAAGAGTGGAAGCTCGTTCTAAAGTAGATTTTACGGCAAATTCAGATCAGTTTTCAAAATCCTTGTGGCATCACTAGGGCAAACCGTATGTTGGAAATGGGATTTTGTGTCTTTTCAAATACGGCAGCCGTATTTACTGACATGTGCGTGCTACTACCATCATTATCATTATTATGCCAAACGTATTTACACACACTAAGGACCAAATATACTATTCACACAAATACACAGCGTAACACGAATAAATCAAATAATTACCTATACACAACCCCTTAATTAATGACTGCTTCCAACACCCTTAAGTCAAAATTAAAATGTCGTTTAATTCAATTTTAATTTTAGTTTTTAAAAATAAATCTGTGGATATAATTAATCTGTTACGAACAATTATTGCATGGTTATACCTGCACAAAATTGATATATCATACAATTAGTAAACATTCTAACCCTACCAGTACCGGTCGAACGAAAGTGAAATATTTGAAAATCCAAAACAAATAGATACTCATAATTCAAATTAACCATAACACAAGAAAATATTATTTGATTATTTGAATACCATAATGGATTTGAGATATCGTTTCTAACAATTATAATTCTAGAGGATTTTAACTCAATACAAAAATCATGTTTTGCAGTTATTTTGGAATCCCAGCAGTGGTCGTTTATCATGAAAATATTGTTGCTTATATTATGTTCTGTGATTTGGATCTGAAGTTCATGTTTTTAGTGTATTATTGCAGGGAGAAGAATAAACTAAAATGTTGTTTTGGTAATATCAATTTTGCATAATTATCTGTATTCGGTTTTAAATCGGTAAACTGTTTTTTCCAACTCTCACGATTCCAATGTTGATTTCACCTATAGATTTGTGCCGCGTGTTTAAAGAGAAAAATATTCGCACGGGCTAAATAATATACAATATATAATATAGATTCGAAGTAAAAAAAAAAAAATTCCAATTTAATAGTAATTTTTGCTATTAATATCCGGTCAAAAATATGTAATTACAATATACAACATCGCGATAAAATACTTCAATAATAATTTAACTATGAATAAACGAGTAATAATTCCTGTTTTGAATACACATGCCCGACTGTAATACCTGTAATTAAAATAATGTGAATGTTTTAAACGCCAAGCGTGTCGTTGAGCACTGAAATGAAAAATCGAAATATATTTATAGTGTCCGAAGTTGAAATACCAGACACTCAATGGTGTTCGCAGGGGTATGCCAGGAGGAAGGGTATCCCCCCCCAAAAATTTATTAATATTAATTTTTTATCAACTGTAAAAAAAAAAAAAAAAAAAACAATAGTTTGTGCCGTGTTATCAGAAAGCATACGTATTGTATAAGTATTATACCCTGTAATATATCGTGGGATTTAATCTGTGTTTAAACATCCGGTAAAATCTGATGATAGCAATAGTATCCTCTTAAATTGTATTAATGTTAATAATGTCACATTAATTATCATTTTTTTCCTTTTTATGAGCTCAGTAAAATACTAAAAATATGGTTTCCCAATACTATTAGCCAGCAACGCTTAAATGGATTCGCTTTATTGTACATTTATAATGATGTACTTAAAATCCAAAACTCTATGATTATAGAGGAAGCAATAAAGTTGTTCTGTATATAGCCATATGAGTAAGTTACATTTTTATTTAATAACGATTGAAAATTATAAAATTATTCTATAGGTGCTTAATATAAAATATAATTAATTAATATATAATGCTTAATACCTACTTATAATATTTTTCATTTATTTTTTGTTAAATTTTTAATTTTCTGATATTTCTATTTTACCTATTTAATAATTTAATTTTAAAATATTAATTAAACTAAAAGCTTTATTTAAAGTAATTTAATATTTATGCGACCTTTATCGCATATATAAATATACAGATATTTGATATAGACAATTTTATTTTATTTCAGTTTGTATTCAATATATTTAAAATAACATTCAATAAAAAATACAGTAATTTAGATATAATTACATTTAGTTTTTTTTACATCAATTGTAGGTAAGTATCAAATTCTTTAACGGCTGTTTTAACTTATGCCTGCTTCTTCTCCCACTTTGTATATCTGTAGGCGCCCTTGCTGACACAAATAATATAATATAATATATATTAATTAATACTAAAGGAACATGATTTTGTAATCTTTTGCAATAATATTATCAATAAATGGTGTCATATAATTATATAAAAATTGTATATTATATTAAATATAATATTAAACGACTACTGACCAACATAGCATATTTCAAAAATCAATTATAATAATTTTTTGCCAAAATGTTCATATATTACTTTGAAAATGATAAATAAACAAAAATAAGATCAATCGTATTTTGTACATCCTTTAAATCATAAAAAACGGACCCCGCTTCTAAAACCGGACAAAAATCATCTCGTTTATAATTTTTTGGAGACAACGGGACACAATCCTAAAAAACGGGATGTATGTTCACCCTAGCCTAAATTACCATCGAAAAAATAAACAATATCACTTAACTATTCAATCACAGATTAATTAAAGGGAACATAATATGTAGAATTTCAAACAAATTACATTAAAATTCGTCTGAAATTCTACATTTTTAAAGGTCTCGTAAAAATTTAATGATTTAAAGATAAGTCATAATTCCAAACATATTTTATGAAGAAGAACATTCTGAATTTTTTAATCCTTATTGCTATTTACATAGTTACAACCTTCTGTGTGAGTTTGAAAAAAATTTTTAGGGATATAGGTGGCGAAAGTTGATAATGCATTATTATTATTTAAAATTTTAAAAGAGAGATAAATCATTGTGTTCGAAAAACGAATTTAAATAAATCTCAGTAAGTATAATATTATTAGAAAAAAAAAATTGGTAACCCTGACAACTTTATATGTTATTTTGTTAGTTCCCCTACATTTAGAAGAAAAAAATATTTCCACTATAGATTATATGTATTTAAGAAAACTTCTGGGATAAATCCAAAAATAACCTTTTTTTAAAGGTAACTAGAATCAATTTTCAATCAAATAAGATCTTTAAAAATATCAAAAACTCTTGCTAATTAAAAGTTGTATACAGGCATAAAAAAGCACAACTAAATTTAATCATTTATTTTATTTTGATTATATTTTATTATTTATATTATATATTTATTAATTGTGACTACAATATTTACCTAGTTCTATAATACGTTATTTAGTTATTTACATATGACCTGATTTTTTTCTTCTGTTGAATTACGATAATCAACATTATTCAATATTATTTATTAATTCCGATTTTCGAATAACAATCGTGATTATTATTCTATTATTTATTTATTTTTCAATTCTTTAAAATTTCATATCAACAGTTTGTGGTTATAGTTATATAATTTATACAAATATAATAGATGACCAATTATAATCTATATTATTTTTGAGACATTTATTTGGAAAATTTTAGTTAAAATAGATAAATATTAAGAACAACTAGACTTGGGTAGTGTTTTCAATATTTTTAAGTACTTTTTTGATAATATTTAATATAGTATTTTGAATACTTTTTAAAATTTTTATTCCTTAAAAAAAAAACTTATAAGGTTCCAATTAAATATTTAAAAGATTTTTTTTATTACGTTCCCATTAGACTTCATTGTAATAATTTATTAATATTTTCATTTTTGAAATTTAGTTCATATAGACAAAAAAATGTATTATTATAAAGTATTCAAATACTCATTATGAATACTATTTTTGGAAGTATTCGGAATATATATGAATATGAAATACTATTAATGAGTATTTTACCCATGTCTGAGAATGACCGATAACCTAATAAGTGCCTAAAACTAAATATTAAATAATAAAATTTTTTTTTTTATTTGATAACCATGGATTAACATAGATGTAAAATATACATATAAGATTGGTAAAAAATGTTGTGCATTTTTTCATTTGTTAATTTTGTATCACGACGGCGGTGGTCGATCACAATAATAGATAAATGATAATCTGTTGCGTTGACAACGACAATGACAATTATTTTATTAATTACGAGTATTAACAAAATAATATTCATAATAAATTGTTCTTTTTTAAATATATAATATAAAACCCATATCCTCTTTTCCCTCTTTAAAGTTCGAAATTCGAAAAATGACTACATTTATGACATGCTAAGAAATCGAAAAAATCGATGCACAGTTTGGTTTCAATATTTCAATTTTCAAACTATGTAAATTTGTGTTCGGGATACAAAAAAAATGTTCATTCATATATAGATATTAGTTATAGAATATAATTAGTAAACGATTTATTTTCTTCTAAAGTATAGATTAATGATAACTCATTTTAAATTTTGATAATTTTCATGTTTTTAATATAATGATAAAAAAGCTAACGTGGGGGGTCTTTCCCCTTGTTTCTACGTGGCTGGAACGTAAGTGTACGTATATTATGTATACCTAAAGCTGTACATCACTTATTATTAATAAATAATAATAATTAATATTATTTAAGTAGACATAGGTAAGTATAGTATACTATTAATATATTATTATAAATATTGGTACACCAGTCACCTACTTTGATAAAAATATAAAATTGCAAACACGTTATTCAATGTGTTTACTTATATAACTATTAATGGTTAATGGTTAATGGCTACTAGCTGATTACATATTTTAAGTTTAAAACTATAGAAATAAATGTTTCATGACTCGGAGGTAGAAATAATCATAAATCTTTTATACTTATATATCGGATAATTTATATACCTAATATATTTTATATCGATCCAAATAGGACACATATGTAAGGACTAAAAGTACACCCGGTACAAGAACATGCCGGTTGTGCGGGTGTGAAAGGTAGGTACTTATTTTAATTAAATCTTGATATTCCACTATATATACCTATTATAAATTAGCAATTTGACACATAATGGTTTATTTGTGTAATAATGGGATATTTTTTTTTATCACCATTGCCAAATGACTTTTTAGAAAGTTATATAAATTTGTAACATATTTAACATTTACGATGAATTCGTAAATTGATCTCCAATATAAAATATGTTGGTAAACAATTTACCTTTTGAATTTTACAACTACCTACGAAGAATGGGTAAAAATTCAAATCGGGAAAATATGTAAATTTGAAATTTGAATGCCATATTAATGATTGTCCCCCCTCCCCCGACAATAACCGATCAACTTTACACTTGTGAAAATATTTAACAACTTTTTAGAAACTAGTTAAAACCGATTCCTTCATGACAAAAATATACATTTTTCAACGCCGGCGACGAACATAATTTCCGGCTTTGCAGGTTGTACCTTCTATATAATATACACTTGGTCAAGATTGTATCGAATATACTAAAATTTACCATTTTAAACAAACATAATGCCAAGAAGACAATATCAAAATAAGCACAAATTATAAGTAAGTACAAAATAATTTTTAAAAAATCTGTACAAAATACACATTTTTTTATAAATAAATTCTATAAATCATAATATATGTTACTATTGAAGAACATATATTTTACCTATATTCAAAAATGTATTTATCTAATTTAATTAAAATTACAACTAATAATTTGATGCACTGTAAACTTATTGAATTATCTTGTTCAAAATTTCTTGAAGTTTATAAGTTAATAATTAGATTATATACATGGAAAAAATTATACTTAGAGCCTATGTTGTTTAGGTAGGTATTAAGGAACACTTTTCTTAAATTATTATAAAACAAATCACTTGATAAATTAAATTTATTATCTATTTAATTATTTCAGAAATCCAATTTTTCCTTACATATGTAGTAGGCAGTCAACATGGTACTGTTTAGTAATATGTACCTACTACCTACTACAAAAAAATATAAAACACAATAGGTATATTAAAATATTATAATGTGTTAATACAACGTGAATTTTTTTTATGGGCATAAATATATTTATGACATACCTGTCTTCAAATTTATTCTGACCCTCCCCCCTTACTACAGAATAATTTTTCATAATCATATTAAAAATATACACATCGTACATTTTTTATACACATAACCTGGCCCCAGGTTAGATATAATTTATTTGTTTACATTTCTAACGAAGAATTAAAAGACAATGATTATTATTTAACTTGTGGCAACAAAAATAATGTAGGTATCTACAAAGTTGTTGAAATAATTAAGATTTTTTTCAGCACGTGCGATCGGGTCTCCGCAACTTGTTTATTTGTAACACACACGTGGGTATTGTCTTTCGCAGAAGTCAGTTTTTATATTTAGTATGAGATTATCGTAGAAAATTTGTTCTTAAATACCTACCCACCTACCTTATTCCTGAATTTTAAGTTTTTATAAAATAATTTTATAATTATTATTAGGTAATAATATATTATCCAGGTACATTGCACAGTTTCACGTATTATCGTTACAAATTACAAAATTAAATTAATTTTTATATAATATATATATAAATATTATATTATATAATATTTAATGAAAACAATGATGGTTTGTAAATTGTGCAAGTAAAACTAAAACTAAGAATAACTCTGAAAAATTATATATGTAATCTGTATAAAAAAAAGTACAAACTTTTGAACTTTGACACAAATTAATGAAATTATTATAAAAATCAATAATTTTATTTTTTATAAAATAATTAGTTCTATACTTTTGGCTCTATAAGTTTTTCATGTATCTATGATAGTTTTCGTAATATTTATAAAATACTCAAACCACCCTTGATAGTCGGAAATTCAACCCTCATGCGACACTAGAAGGGGTTGAGTAATCAAGTTCAAATTTCACTGAAATTATTTTCATATACTATTTATCAAATCTGGGGACCTGTCTAAAAAATTTTTAAGTTCAAAAACAAGAACTACCCTAATATATATAATAGTATAATAATGCAAACGACAAAGTTTTATATGTTGCAGAAATGTTACAATAGCAACATCTTCAAGACGATTCCTAAAGATTACAGTGCGATGTTATAAATTGTAAAATAGGATTAATATTTAATATTTATGTAACATAATAAAATGACATCGAAGAGTAGTATAATTTAAAATGTCTCGGAAATATATAAAATTTGTTACTTTAGTGATAGTTAAAATAAAACAGTCCTAATATAACTTTTAAATATCGCGGTGTGATATTATTAAATTTAACATAAAACAAACATAGCTGCTATATTATGTAACTTCCAATGCACAGTAGATATTTATAATAATTACGAAGCATCAAATTTATTAGAATATATTGATTCTCATGAATGGACATTAACGAGTTCAAAGTTAAAATTAAATTAAGAAGTAAAGTTAATTTCGATTAAGTAACTTAACGCGTTACAATTTTTTCAATTAACTTTTAACTTAATAAGTTACTTTTTTTTTAAAAACTTAACATGTTAACATAATTAAATTTATTTAATAATTTATTAATTTATACAAAAGTGCCTATCTAAATTATCAAGTTAAACTTTGTCCGAAGAAAAATAAATTTGAGAAAATTCTGAATGAGGTTTATACATTTTACTTTTTTAGTTGAAAAAATGTTACTAATTATACTATTTAGATATATCATTTTTTATACATTATTAATTATAGTTAATAGATTTATAAAAAAAAAATATTGTATTACTGTGATTAGTGGCTATAATATTTAGATATTATGTAATATTATTATTGTTTTAGAAAATGTATACTCATGATAAACTAACCTTAAAAGAGGTACATGAGAACATGAGGTAAATAATTGTAGTACCTAAATGTTCATTTTATGGGATCATGTGATACAGGCCACTTTAGTTTTCTCGTCAAAACTGTCAATAGTTTCGTGTTGACCTATATTCTTATTAATTGTGCCTATCCAATATTTAAAAAATATTTAAGTGGTGGGTACTCTTTCATATTAATGTTTATGTGAATACAAGAATATACCTATTTTAGCAACTGATAGGTTAGGTATAATTTTGTTATCGTTAATTAAAAATGTTTAAATTTTAACTAGGTTAGGTTATTTTTTGTTCAAAATTAACTTTTAATTTAACTTAACTAAATTTTTTAAAACTAACTTAACTTAACGAGTACAAAAAAATTTGTTAGCTTACCTAGCTTTGTAAATTCTGATTTATATTATTTATTGTTACATCACATAAAATATTTATTATTATTATGTAATTATTGGTTTATTTTTCTAATTATTACAACTAGAATTCACTTTGTTAAAACTAAAATAATAATCGAAAATTACATGCCAAAGAAGTATAAAAAGTACCTTAGTATGGGAAATTTATCTATTATACATATTATGCAAGTATTTAATTTGAGTTACGTTATATATATGGCGTAGAAAGATTCTCTACACAGACACCGTGGTTATATATTATAATAAATTAGGTCTAAGTCTTATCAGAGACGAATTGAAAGGATGGCATGGTGGGTCGAGGGGAAACATGGTTAATTACTCAATATTAATAATTTCACAATTTTTAAACTAAAGTAGACCATTTTACATGACAGTCGGGGGGAAAAAATTAGGCTATACCTAACTATTAATTTGTAATTTGACGACAATATCAGTAATTTTAACCGATTGATAAACTAGAATTCAATGGTCAGTCGATAATTTTACCCGACTGAAAAGCAAAAAAAATAAGATATGAATAACAACTGCGAAGTTTATTTGCAATTTAGTAGGTACCTAGGTAAATTTTAAAAAATTATCATAAATTAATAGTAAACAAAAAAAAAATAAAATAATTATGTAAAAAATTACTAAATAATTTCCTACTAATATTGAGTAGGTAGTATATACTATTAAAAATAAATATATACCTAGATTACTATTACATTTTAATAGTTATTTTTCCTAAAAGAAATAATTTAATGATTTCAATAATTAATATTTGATTAGGTTATTTAATAATTATTTCAATAATTAATATTTGATTAGGTTATTTAAGTAAAATTAAATCAAGTTTGCACATATTAGACTTTAACTAGTACAGTCATGGTTAATTTATGAATTTTTAACCATTTAAAAAAATTTTTTATCTATAGTTAATTGTATCTTTGCTACTATAATTCAATTAAAATTGTTTTAAATATTTAAATCAGAGCTCAAAGTAGGGTGAAGATGCACAGCACAATATTTATATAATATATAATAAGATATATAAACGATAAAATCATAAAAAAACAATGGATATTTTCTTTGTTAAATTAATATTAGATAGGGAGAGAATCCCTTTAATTTATATAAGAAATTAATAAAGCTCCTTGGAGATTTAAAAGGAAGTGCATTTTATACTTACAAATCTATATATAATGCATATAATATATATATATACATTTTATTAAAAGAAATTTTTTTTCTAGGTAGTTTTTTCATATTCTCAATTGTTTTGGAAATACTGTAAACAAAAAAAACTTTGGAATTTCTTTTATATTTCATAAATATACCTATAGATTTTCATATTACTACCGTTATATTATTTATTAAGTATACGAGTATAAAATATAAAACTAAAACGTATTTTAAAATGATTTAAAATATTTAAGAAAATTGTATTTAAAATAACTAATAAAATGTAACGACATTATTTTGTCAAATATTCTAATAAAGGATATGTTCTATATAGGTAAAATAATAGGTAGGTACGCATAAAATATACGGTTGATAATATACGTTAGTTAAACGTTTCACAAACATAATTACAGTAGCATTACCATAAATGTATAAATTATAATGTCATAAATTTATAATAATATATTCAACGTAATTGACCATATTTAAAACGATTATCGAGTTATGATTTTAATATTTTATAACGATTTTATGTAATTATTACAATTAATATTTTATAATAAGACGCGATAACCTTCCTATCTTTGACAACACTAATATGTATATTCATTATTTATTTATTTAAAAAATTGCATGTTTAATTAATATGCATAGGTAAAATTATTAAGATTCTACCTATAATATCATTTGTGTTTCTAAGATAAATCGATATTATTGTTGTTCTGCAAACATCAAAAAATCACACTGATAAATAATAGTTAAAATTACATTTAGCAATTTAAAAAGATAAAAAATGTACGGTTATAGATTGTGGTTAGTCAATGTTGACTACATCGCCAACAATTATTTAGTAAACAAATTATACGAGTATGATGTCAAAAATATGTGCTGATTGTGCAAATCTGTATTTTATCACAACAACTGTATTATAGTAAACTCAATTATTGCAGAGTTGAAATTAGTGGTTACCTAGTGAAATTACTAAACTTGTTTAGTGTTCAGTAACCTGGTAACTGTAAGCAAACTTTTAAAAACAATATCTGTTAACTGTTTACTCGCAGTTACTCGTGGTTACTCCGTCAAAACACGCCTATTATTATAAGTGAACAAAATGAATAAATATTAAAATTACGACGAATAAAACATTTTGCAAAATAGGTACATATTTGATATATTTTAGTCTATTATTTATTTCGAAAAATATGATATGATTAGGTGTATTGTGTTTCGCCCGACCGCTATGCCTATAGATACTCGTACCAGTTTACTAAAGACTAATTTCACAAACACAAGTTGCAACACATAGGTTGTGGTCGCAAATAATTTGTTAAAAAATATTTGTTATTTTCAACGGAAATCCGTGTAATAAAGAAAATTCGACAAGTGGCAATATAAATATTTAAAATGTCGTAGGAAAGATCATGTTAGAACACACGTGTCTAGTGAACTATTTGTGTGTTGCAGATACAATATACAGAGTAATAACATAATATTAACATTTATACAAAATTTTATTATTTCATCGTAGGACAGTAGAACTTAAAATCTCCCAAGGTACACAATGTACACAATTTTCGTTTTACTAATAATTACAATAGTATAACCTTCAGATGTTTTCTAAATTTTCAAAGTGGTGTTACAAAGTATAACATAAAATTATTTTTGATACGGCATAATATTACATTTCTGCGGGAAATTAGAATTTTACATATCTAAAGGACGTATACAACTTGTTCTTTAGTGACAGTTATAATAACAAAACTCTATGACGGTTTTGGAAAACATCACGGATCGATATTACAAAGTATGACACAAAAAATATAAATCAATGAGAAGTTGGCAACATAAAATATTTAGTGATCGGGAAATATATTTCAAATTGATTTTATTTGTATGTTTTTAAATTGTCTTGAGAAAAATTGACTCTAAATCTCTAAATTCAAATATTAAGCTTTCAAATTTAAAATGAAATATATTTTTGTGTAAAATACCTAATAAACTAAAAAATATTCTTTAAATAAATAAATATTGAACATTTAAAGGGGATAACAGTCATTTTAAAATTGAAGACGATAGGCAATATTTATTACGTGCCTGTGTGACAAATTTTTATTACCCAAAAAGTATAAACATTCCAAGAATATAAAAGACAATATTTAATAAGTAAAAAAGTCGTGTAAAAATAAAAAAAAACAAGGAACAACATATAATTAAACAACAATAATTTACATAAGGATATTATCGTAGCCTACAAACAATACATTTTTCAGACTTGAATCAATTGTAGCTTGTTCAATGTTTAATAGTTTTAATAAATTGAATTATTTCATAGTAATTATGTACGTATAAAAAACTAAAATGTATCGACTTACAGCCGTAACATTTTTTTTTTTCTAATTTTAAACGATTGTAGCACAGTTCATTTTTTATTTAATACAATAATTAATTTTTACAATACTTTTAAAAATATAAAAATTACCCGATTCTGGTAACAAAAAATAATTGTATTTATTTCATTAAAGCACATTTTATATTGCAATCGTGTACCTATCGAAAAGGTAGACAATTTTCTAAAATTTAAAAAAGGTTTTTCGTATAATAGGAAAATATTACCTATATTATTAGTTCAACAAATTTCATTCTAAACGAAAATTACATTATTTAAAACCTTTACATTTCAAATAAAATACAAAATTGGTTTATACATTATACAATATCAAAAAAAAAAAATATATTAGTTATACCTAAGTTATAATATATTTCAAATTATATAAACTATTATATACCTATTATATAATCATCTAAGTACATTATATAAGCATTAGAGTTATTAAACTAAAATACAAATCTAATATCTAAAACGGAATCTTAAATTAAAAATACTTACATTTAGGTAATATTAAAATTAATTTCTTAATAGATTTTTCAACGAAATAATTTTATTTACATTTTGTAATGCAATAATTTCTTTTACAATTCATAATGGTGTGAACGTACTTTTATGTTTTTAACATAAGTATACATTTTAAGATATAAAAGTTTGTAAAAACCTATACCTTTAAGGATTTTTTTTGATTATTTACAAAAAGATTAATATACCAAAAATAATAAGATCATCTTTTTTATAGATAATATTATGTGGTATAATATTGCTGATTTATAATTTTTGTGTAACTATAAAATTGAAGGAAATACAGATCAATAACTAAAAACCTAGCCATTTTCCAAAAATATGGACTTCGACTGTTTTTTCTTAATTTTACCAAAAACCGCCAATTTTACAAAAAATTACTATAAAAATAGTTCTATACGTTTTTGGGATTAATATAATATTGAAAACAATACAGGTGAAAATTTAAAATTCACCCCCTTATTATAAAACTTTAACTCATTTGAGGCACGTGAAGGAATTCACTTATCACATTTTACCGAAATTATCTTGTCAGTATACCAAACAAAATTTTGAGCTCATGAGTATTAAATTTCCAATTTTTTTTTTTAACCTTTATAGCTAGGACCATCTTAATATATATATATATAGTTGAAAATTTTTGATTGTTTTTAAACAAAATAAACGACATGTTACTCATAATAGATTATAGATTACCTATGAAATTTTATAATCGCCCAATCCTATTGATCAGTAATTTTAATATTGTGGTCTACATAACAGACTATAACCTAAATCTACAAAAAAATATAAATTTTTGGCAAGTCAAGTTTAAGATTGGAAAGCACCAATTTACATTATAACTGAATGAATTACACAGAATCAAAATGTCCCAAATCCATGCAAGTTATGAAAAGTTACCATTTTTCTCTATGACAAGAATTTTTTAGTTTTAAACAATTATTTTAAACTTTAAATCTTCTTATTTTTGGACCTAAAAGTTTCCAGTTAAAAATATTGTACATCAATAAACAGGTACAATAAAATTATAATTTTAGGATAGTAAAATCTTCTAAAAATTAACAAAATATTTACATGAATACAAAATGTTTGCAACAACTGGATGAGGATTCATTTTATTCAGAACTGTAATTTGTAAGTTTGGTTATTATAGCGAATTTCGCCAAAAAAAAGGATCAACTTAAACAAAATTATTTTTTACATAATTTGAAAAGTTAAATAAAGATAATAAGTAGTAAAAAATTAATATTATATATATTATATATATCAAAATTAGAATTATGGGCCAGATTATATATCCGGAAGTATAAATAATTTTTGTGAAATTTTTATCAGAAAGTTATTTGTGTACTAAATTATATTTTATATTTGTTATTATATTTTTTTCACATTTAAAATTTTTCCCCCTTTTTAATTTTGTTAAAACTACCCAATTAGTACCCATATAAAATTTTGATTTAAAATAGAAACCTTTTTGATTTAAGTTATAAATTCTTAAAGAATACATTTTAAAAATAATTTTTATATTATGATTTTTTTAATTCAATGAATATTATCTAGTTTAAGGTACTTATTAGTAATAACTAATAAACACTAAAAGACGCAATGGAATGGAGAAATACTGCAATACATCATTATCAACATCTATTAAGTGCTTTTCGTAGGTACTTCTCCACTTGTATACTTATATTTATACGTATAAAGAATACAAAATGTATCAAAATATCATTGGTTTATAATGAGAACTTAAATTTGAATAAATATTGAAATGGTATATTGAGTAATGATAAACAACAAAATATTTTGTAAAAATATTGATAAAATTAGTTATAAAACAAAATTTGATAAGAATTAAAAATGACTATTTAATAATACATTTTATTTTTCGGTACCAAGAAATACTATTTCTAGTGTTTTATCAATTGTATTTATGTTTGTTAAAAAATGTCAACGAGTTCCAATATCATATACATCTTACGAATCATTCATAATATTGTTATTAAATTATAAATAAATAAACTATAATCATTATTACATTTTTTATGACAGTGAGATTATAAAAACATTTTAAATGCATAAAATCTAAATCCAAATACATAATATTATTATAGTGTAGGTAGGTACTATATATATATATTTACCTACCATACATTTAGAACCGGTTTAAATCATGCCACGTATCAACACAATATTCAATCGTCTACAATAAAAATGTTCGTACCTACTCCATTAATTTGTTTAAGTTTAATTTTTATTAGCTGTATAAACTATATACACAACGTTGACGAGTATAAAACGAAAACAGGTATGTAATCGAAATAATTCATGTACAGCTATGGTCAATTATGATAAAGTCGAGTTACGACTATTAAAAATCATTATCTAACCATAAAACCTAAGTCTAGAAAAAAAATCCGTTTATTTCACAACGTAATGAAATATTATTATAAGAAATTTGCATCTTTTTTTTATAATAAGCGATACGATCAAAATAAATATTAAAATGAACAGAATGCATCTTACACTGGTCCATACACACATATATTATATATATTATTATAATAGGTGTATAATTATTTGTATAATATGTGCCGAGTAAATTATTCTATAATCAAAAAAAAAAAAACCTTTATTCAGGACTTCCCAGCAATTTTTAATAATTTAATGGTTACTAAACAACTGTTATCTGCAAGGCTGGGTAGATTAACTATTATTTTAAACTCTAAGTCAGTTTAAAAAGTTTAAATGTATATTTAGTAATATTTTCATTTTGTTGCGAAGATAAAATTTAATGATAAGGTAATGAAACCCACAAAGTACAGTGATAATATAGATTTCTTAGAATCCTATACAAAATATAAGCAATAATATATCTAAATGTACATATTATATTATATAGTTACCTACACCTGTTGGCTATAGTGATCAGTAGGGCTCGGATTTAGTAGCAAAATAAATCGTTAAAAAAGCATTTAAGTAGCCAAAAATGCAAAAAGAAGCATTTATTAAATTTATAAAAAAACAAATTTAAATTACACATTAAATTAAATATTAAAAAAGGAATTTACGACCATATATTTGGTTACTTTAATTAAAACTTTCCACATCAACTGAATTAGTTGGTGATTATTTCATATAAATTAAATCCTTTAAATAATACTGTTCCACATTAATGTTTAGTGCAGTACCATTATGAATGCTATTGTTTTTTTGAAGTTCTACCCATCCATTATTCTTTGAAAAACACACTTTTCTAAAATCAATATTTCACAACTTTACCATATGCTTCCTTTAACTTGTGGTTTTGCTTCTAACACAGTAGCTATATTTTTTGCCAAAAATTCACCTAAAAGATAATTAATTATTTTTATATTAAAAGTTATTTGTATTAATATTTCATATATTAATGCAAATACTTGAAACAAAAATAAAAAGTACCTCTTTTTCTAATTTTGTAATTACATGCGGTATAAATCCAAAATTGATTGTGATGTAGACGAGATTTGAATATAGAGATTGATCTTTTATAGGCTCTTTTACAACATCCAAACAATATGCATTCTTGCTAAGTTCTTTAACTGCACTTTTTGTTTTATTTAAATATGTAGAATAATATTCTGCAGCTTTAATCCATGTACCCCAACGAGTAGTGATTAGTTCAGGTGGATTTAGAAAACCCGGACATTTTTCTTTTAAAATAGCGATTCGTTTTGGACATTTCAGAAATTTTTTTTTCATCTCGGCAATCAGACGATCAACTTTTGGAAAATGTTCACACATTTTATGTTGGGTATGAGCGAAACATGTCACATGCAAAGGTTTTGGATACAATGCTTGAATGCAGCGGATAGCTTTTTTCATCACGGTATGGTGTCTGGAAAATAATAAAACGTTTTCATGATTAACATTATTTAGCCCACAAAATATACATAGATTTATCAAATAATTGAAAAATGGCACTATGGTTTACCTTATCTAAATATTCTGTGTGAATGAGATAGGTTTTACCAACATCTTGTGGTTGCAAAATACCAATAATGACATTAGTTACATTACGTCACACACTATCAATTGATTTATCTATGCAAACCCATATTTTTCGGCTGTTCACAGCATCTCGTATTTTAGCTATCGTATTAGTGTAGCAAAAATCAAAGTATCCTTTTTTTAAAATTGATTAATTTGGAATAATTTTGAAAAAAATTATCAAAAATGTTTTTATTTAATTTATTTAGAGGGATATTCGCTGCTACAAGCACCGAACATGGGTCAGCATTAAAATCAGACTTACTAAGCTGTTGAATGAATGGCTAAAGTGCATTATTTTTTTCCAGCTTCATATTTTTTTAATGCTTCTTCATATTTTTCTCTGCCAATATGTTGTTGAACATATTTTTATTTTTCATGCAAATTTATTTTAACTTCATACAATTTACAAAATATAATATTTCCGTCAGTCATAAACACATTTTCACCGAATTCTCTACGTTTTTTTTTTTAATTTAAAATTTTCATTTTCAACTTTTGGCATTTTTACGATTAAATTTTATAGAACACTATACCACACTGATTGATATTTACCGATCACCTAAAGTATTTGAACGGGCTATACAAAAACGTAGATATAATTCAGATAATTTTCCCTTTCTTAAGTCGTAAATAAAACTGTACTTACGGTAATTAAATTGTAGATAAAACTACAATTTCGTCACAATAATCATAGTTATTTTATCAGGCGTCCATTAAATACTGATTTTTTTATCTGTTTTATAATTTCTGGTATTAATAATATAGTCGAAATATAATATACATGGAAATATGTTAAATTTTCATGAAAATTATGTAAAAAGAACCAAATGTGGAAAAAAGCAAAAAAACAAAATAAAGTTTACTTCGTTGAAATCACAACGATTCAAAACGTATTTATATATAAGAATTATCTTTCTATCACGCTCCCATCAAAAGAAGCATTTGCTTCAAACTTTGACAATTTTCATGAATGCGAGTACCTACTTAATAAATAAAGTCTTAAAAAGTTTATAAAAATATCAGATAATATTGGTTGTTATTAATTATTACTCGGAACTCTTAAAAAAAAAAAATCAATAGAATTGTTTAAAATTTGAGGATACTAAATATAACTACATTTAGATGTACATAGTACAATATTATTTAGCGGTTGACAAAAGGGCAAAAAAATAAGAAATTTTGCTAGTAAGAATCCCAAATGAAAAGGGAATATTTCTGCATTTCATCAAAAAAATGGAAGTATACTTGTTTATTTAAAATCTTTATCGAATAAAAATTGAATTTTTGCTAATTTTTTTAGATTTCTAGCGTATTTTTGTTCTGTTAGCAACTATTTAGGTAGAAGAAGTTGAGTAAGAGTAAAATATTTTTCTATGAGAAATTCATTCCAGTTGGTAGTTTACAGTGGGGTAATCATAGGATGGGACCTGGTTATCAAATCCCAACCCAACTTTTCTGATTTTATTTAGTGGGTACTATAAGAGTACACAAATTTGGAAAAATACAAATATTTTTGATAAAATTTGAATTACCTTTCTGTAGATTACCAAAATTATACTAATTGTCTAATTTAAAAAAGTATAAATTATTATATTTACTTAAACAAATTTTATATATTATGCGCGTATTTGTGAGAAAATGTTGATTCCTTCATACCACTTGTACTATATGGTGGCTGCAGACAGTATAAAATAACACGTAAAACGACCTTTAGGTCTAACTTTTAAGTTAGACAAATTTATTTAATGTTAATTTTTAAATTTTATATGGATTGATATTGTAATAATTTGTTATAATTACAATTTTATTTTTTAGCAGTGTTTATTTAAGTTTGTATGTTATTTATTTAATAAATACTCATATTCAAATTATTTTAATACAATTTAATTATCATTTTTCTATTTTAATCAATATTCCTATACAAAATTATTATTGTTTTCACGTTTTTGTTAATTTGTTAATGTTTTATACTTACAAATGCAATGAAAATTGTTTTAATCAAAAGAAAATTCAATTTTATTAAATGAAAATAAGTATAATGAACAATATACGTATACGTATTGAATTTGAAAATTTTCTTTCAGCAAACGGCGATTGTGATCGGAGATTAATGTAATATGTGCACAACAATTACTGTCCAAAACTATTTGTAAATTTGTTTTAAAAAATTTTATGACCATTTTCTATGACGTATCTAATAGTAAGACACATATGTTGTAAAAATGTAAAGTTTCTAAAATTATTATTGAAATTCTGAAGAAAGAACCAATTTTTTTCCAGTACTTATTCCTCACACATTTATCAAAAAATTAATTTTTTTCAAGTACCTTCTCAATCAAATTTTAAACTAGAAAATTACTACAAGCTTACACATATAACGATTGGATAAGTATTTTGGTCAAAAATATACACAACAAAAGTAATTCATAAATATCTTTGAAAAATGAAATACAACCTAGAGACCTTTGCTCCACTCAGAATATTAAATGTATACTTTTATCTTAAATACTAAGTAATAAATTATATTTTTAAAAAAACATTTAGTAAAAATTTAAGTTATCGAGACCCTTTTTATGTCAATTTCTGGTGTTACCCTCGGTGCCCAGTCTGACACTAGGTGGTATAAATATGTACCTATGTTTGAATATTATATATTAGACATACAAATTTATGTAGATACTTATTATAATTAATAATGTATACAAATATATAAGGTATTCATATTAATTATTATTATACACAATAAATTCAAATTAATAATATAGGTGTAATAAAATGTAGTATATAAATTTTGAAATAACTTTGAAAATTATTCTTAAATCAAGTCGTTATTGTTCAAGACTTTTGGAGGGTGTTTCAGCCCCCAAAACTCCTCCTTGCGCTGTTTATATGAAATTTTATGATGTATCGATTATAAATTATTATAAATTTTGTCTTCTAAATATTTCCATTTTGCATTCTTGGATTAACGAAAAGTTAAACAGTTTTACTAGGTAAAATTCTTATTAATTATGTTTTATTACAAAATTAAAATTCATGTAACTTTTATAAAAAATATTTTATTCTATCTCCAACTATTAGTAAAATATAATTCAATAACTGTAATAGATTTTGTATTTATAATATTAGGTATATTCTAAATGATGGGTTCTAATATACACTTTTACATTAAATGCTATACATTTTTAATTAAATTTAGAAACTTCCATTTTTGTTACTTTTCGACATTTGAAGGGAATGAAAAAACTTGAAAAATATTGATATTTTTTTTTAATCCTATACTTATAAGGGTCGCCGTTAGGTACATGTAACAATTAGATGATATCTACTGATCAAAAAGTTTTTCATAATAATTTTTATTTTTAAACACTATTGTAAGTTCAAGGTATCTGTCACTTACTTAGAATCTAAAATGTTCTAAAAGAGTTATCCAGATATCAAATATAGTGAATTTTGGCCCAACGTTAGTCCAGTCTACGGACAGCATAGTGTGTAATTATTATTTTTAATTTAAAAACAAAGATAAATTCCACAAGGCAATTTCGATAGGAACATTTTTTTTGCATCACTCTCTTTCTCCTAAAAAAAAAGTAATAAAAAAATGAAAGAAAGTGAAAAATTTATATTTGTTTATAAATGGTTTGTAGAGAAAAAAACCGTTTAAATTTTATTGGATAATATTAATATTACTTTTATTCATCTTTTAATAATTAAATACTTATATTATAATGATCCTGTGGCTTATTTATGAATTGTTTATAAGCAGGTATGAAATAATTAATCTTTAGGTGAACAGTAGTGGGGGAGGGGTGAAACCCTCCACACCGCCCTCCCAATACTATATTATAACTGCATACACTAAATCCTTATTTATTTATTTATTTTACGGAAAAATGTCTAATTTTAAATAACAGTAATAGTTGTAACAATAGTAATATAAGTACCTAGGTAATAATTAATTAATATATATATGAATATACAAGAAGAATAAAATACAAGGAAAACAATAATGTAATATGAGTGAAGAGATTGTTAATGACTTTTTATAGTCATTATATTATATAATAAATTATGATACTAACAATGAAATTTTAAATAAAATAAACAAAAACGAGTTACATGACTTACTTAAATAGATCATTTACAACATTATTACCACGGGATATTAAAATATCAATGGGATGTTTTAACATATAATTTTGGGAAACATGAGTAATATAAAACGAATTATTATTGCGAATGTTAAAGTCGTTAATTTTAAAATGTATACCTAATACTTGGAAAGAAAGAGTAGTTTGTACAGAAAAGTGCAAAAGTGCAGTAGACAGTAATTCTACTTAATTTTAATGACTCCATTTTTAGGATTTCTAGAATGTTTTGGTAACCAGAGTGGGGAGTTTTTAAATATGTTAGATTTATAACATATAAAGCGAAGGACTTTATTTTAGATTTTATTAAGTTGGTTACTATGTCCAATGTTAATATTATTCCAAATTAATGGCGCGTATTCAAGTAAATAGCGGATGAGAAAGGTATAAAAGCATTTGAAGGTGCAGTGATTGTTGAATTCGGAGCAATTACGTTTAATCATACCAAAAACTAATAGAGTTTTATTTTGGATTGCTAATATAATAGAGTTGAAAAGTAGTATAGAATTGAACAGTTATACCTAAATCATTGGTTAGAGAGGAAGGGAGTAGATTAATATTTTATATACAGTAATTATATTTAATTGTTTTATGTTTTTTTGAGATATATGTTAAATTATATTATATATATGATAACATGACATTTATTAACATTTAATGGGAGATAGTTTAATGTCCACCATTCGTTAAAACTATTTAAATCATTTTGTAGGATTATAATATCTTCAATAGATGAAATGAATTTAAAGATTTTTGGGTCATCGGCAAATAGAAGAATGTGTGAATTAGTAAAAAAAAACATTGTTGTTGACAAAATTAAAGTGAAGAGGAGAAAGGTGATCACTTTGAGGAACTCTAGAAGTAACAGATATAGAGGATGATATAAAATTTTTAAATTTAAGAATTTGAGTTCGTTATAAAAAAAATGACTCGAACCATGATAAAAGAATAAAAAGCCAATTGTGATATAAAAATTTAAATTTATGAATTCAAAGTTCGTAATTCACTCTATCGAAGGCTTTCACAAGGTCAGTGTAGATAACGTCTGTTTGATGATGATTTTTAAAAGAATTTAATATATAATGTTTTATTGTTATTAGGTTGGTAACAAATGATTTTTTACTACGAAAACAATATTGTTGGTATACTATTATATTCTTAAAGAGAAGAGTAATTTTAAAGGTAATAATTTTAGAAAGTATTTTCAAGAGAATATAAATTGTTAATATAGGGCGATAATTTGAAACTGAGCATCATTTCCTTTTTAAAAAACAAGATTAATGAAAGTAGATTTCCATAGGGAAAAGAATGATTTATTTTATAGAGAGGCGTTAAAAATATACGTAATGAGGGGGGAACAAGGATAAATCAACAATCAAATAAAAATATAGAAGAAAGGCCATCGGGTCCAATAACAGTCTTATAACTCAGGGTCATTAATTAATAGAAAACATCAAAGAGTTCAATATGAAGATCATTAAAATAATGAAAAGATTCAACTACTTGATATAGATATATATAAATAAAGGTGTTATTAGAATTAGCTTTATTTTTATATACAGAAGAAAAATATTGAGTGAATAAATTTACTATTTTTTAACCATTTTCCGCAAAATCAATGTTAAGATACATATTATTTGGTAAACCGGTTTATGATTTAAGGTTTTTTTATAATATACCAAAACTTTTTAGGTTGAGATTTGAGAGAATTTTGCATGTTATTTAGATAACGGGAGTAATCTAATTTACTTAAGGCTTTACTTTGTGAACGTGTAGAAGAAAATTGTAAATAGCCACTATTAGAATTAGACATCATAGGAATAATGTGAAAATTATTTATTAAATTTATTAGTTCTTTAGAAAACCAAGGAGTAAATGAAGATCTAGTATAACTTCTTATTGAAATACAATAATTTATAATATAATATATTAGAGAACAAAATTCAACAATAAGAATGGTAGGGAATCGGACATTTTGGCGCGTCATTTTTTTTTTATGAGATTTGTAATTTTAAATAATAATATATATAATGAAACAAATATATCATATAAAGTATCATTTTTTTTAATTTTTTCAAATTGCATGTAATAATCATTATATTTTGTATTGGGTACAATCGTACAATAACATTAAAGTATTTAATTTCTGTATTAACACAGACTATGTTTTGCACAGAAGATGGTAAAATTTTTTCGGAATACTGTATTCGCTTACAATAAAAAGTAAATTTTTGGGGATTTGGATTTTATTTTATTTTAAATATGATATATTTGTTTCATTATATATATTATTATTTTTTGTAATATATATTTTATTTTAAAATTTAAAATCATATGAAAAAAATGCTGCCCCAAAATTTCCTCACGTCCAAATATCTCCGCGTCGAAATGTCCTAGGCCCAAAATGGAAATATCATTGCAAATTTTAAAAAACGTAGCCCAATTAAATGATCCTGGGAATAATAAAATAGTATTACCTTTGGACCAATCATATGATATTTCAAAATACGATAGAGAGGAAGTCATATATGTATGAGTATAAGAGATATTTAAAGGGGAGTGATAACTATCAATAGGAGCGATGCATCATTTTTTAAAGGTATTAAATGTGAAGAATAATTAGATAATATGAAGTCAAGCATAGAGCCATTGTGGTTTGATATGTATTAATTTGGAATAGATTAAGAAAGAATGGATTTTCAAGAAAAATGGATTTGGGATAAGATAAGTTTATATTTACAATTATCGTAGTTTTGTTAAAAATTCGAAGGTTAAAATTCTCGAAAAACAATAAATCATCATTAGGGTGAGAAGAAATTAAATTATCAAGAATATTAAAATGATCGATATATAAGGAAAAAGGAAAATTAGGTGGGAAATATATATATACCTATACATCCAATAATTTAATTTTTAGTATTATTAATTTTAATAGAAACGAAACATAATTCTAAAAATTGACATAAAGATCAAGGGCTAACAAAACATAATTATTATTAATAGTTAATCAAATTCTCCCACCTCTGATTAGTGAGCTAGATAAGATAAATCTATCATATCTAAAAATTTTACAATTAGATAAATCGTGTTCAGAATAATTTACGTTATTACGTAACCAAATTTCAATAAAAGTTAAAATACAAAAATTAAAATATATATATATTCATTTTTAGTAAATTAAATTTAATATTTAAACCTCTATCATTTTGGTAATAGCAATTGAAAGGTAATTTTTTATTAGTTTTTTGAATTGATTATTGCAGGAGTACCTACCTCTAATATATTTTATAATAAGATCTGATTCTCCTTTTGATTTGCAGTGGAGAAGTTCTTGGTGACATTGTAAATGTAGTTTTCTTGTTATCAGAAGAGAAGTGAATATCTTTTCATGTAGGATTTGATTTCAAATTATTTTGAGACGAAATATCACAAACATCTTGTTGATCCAGGAAAGATAGTTTTAGTGGTCTTGATTTAGTATAGCTGTGGGGGACGGTTTACCGAGGCATGGATTAGAGTTGGTGTGGATATTAAGTTAAGAAATTTAGGCACATAGTGAATAATAGTAAGGTCAGATGTAGTGTTGTTAGAACTACTAGTCGACTCAGATAGATTAAAATCAGGAAAATTTTTTAGACGATGTTGTCTGTCAATCACCTCTGCTAATAAATTATTGTTAATCATCTCTTTTGAGTCATGAGTGTCATTGATTGATTTAAGTTTAATTTCGAAATTTTCAACTCTAGTTTTTAGGGCTCAATTTCGGAAGATAAGGTGAGCAACTAGATCGAAAGTTCGTTGACTTTTTTTTAGTAAAGAACGAACATTTTTCAGAGAGAGAGTTTATAGATGTAACAAATTTATTTTGAGTAGATTTTAGGTCATTAACAATTTTAATTAGAGCGTCGATTTTTCTTTCCATATTTTAATAGAATTTAAATAAATTGCATTTATTGAAATGAATTGATATGAATTTCAATTATTTTATACAAAATAATGCGCAACGTATATAAAATATCACATACAGTTCTTATAAGGGGTTGAGTATGATGGCGATATAGACGGATAATTGAGTGATAGGATCTCTAAAGACCAGTGTTACTGAAGAAAACAGCTGGTAAGAAATAATATTAGTGTATGTGATAACAACGAAGAAACTTTTGAAAACTTTTATTATAAATAATTATTTATAATAATATATACTCAAAATTTTAGATGTAGACAGCTGCGTAATATGAGGAAAATGCATATTAATAGATAATGAAACGACTGACAATGTAAAAATCGATGATTTTTAACACTTTAGAGTATAAGTAAAAATACAAAACGATCGAGAACAACTTTTTTTTTAATAATTTGAGAGCGTTATATCAACAATTGTTATCACGATGATGATGAAACGGTAACTCAAGTATATAATTTTTTTTACATTATTCTGTACTTATTTTTATGTATTTATTTACATAGGAATATAAGATAACCATTTTGCGCAAATCGTAAGCTCTTTATTATTTAAAATAAACATTGGATACTAACAACTAACAAATCATTATTTCTATGTATTATGCATATATTGATTTCTTTTTTAAGTGGATAGTGACAAACATTTAAATTTTTTATACACCACTTTTTATAAATTCTTTGGAATAGTACTCAATATTAATGCAATTTCCCTCCCAAAATAGTAATATAATAATCAACAAAAAATCAAATTTACAACATAAATAAAAGTACTTTAGGATAATGTTTTTCCGAATGAATACCGAATAAAAACCGTAAAACAAATACGTCGTTAGTTGTAATATTGAACAAATTAGCAATTTTTAAACAAGAATTTTAGTTCTGAAAAGAAATAAATCTAAATTTCAAAATTATTATCAGCTATATTTACAATATAAAAATCAATTTTTAAAAAGAAACAAATGACAAAACACAAGATTTTATGATGAAATTATATAAAACTTGTTAAATTAATTATTACTGAAAAAAAAATTAAATGACAAAAAAAAAAAAATACATAAAAAAACAAGACAAACACATACTACGTATACGACGTTCAACAACAAACGGGCCTACACTTTCGGACGAAGTTACTGGTCTGCTTCTCCCGAAAATATCTTCTGATCAATTTATCCATCAACACTTTAAATTCATTTTTGCGGTACGCTTTCTCGTCGAAAGATTTGGACGACACCATTTTAGCGATGCCGACCACGCAACAGCTGGCCATACAACAGCCGCCCAGACACCAGTACGTGTCCTTGATGCAATGCACCGTAGGGATGAAATTCAGGGGCGGCGGTAGTTCGGTGTGCACGGAAAACGATAGGAACACCTGCGTCCGGCCGAACACCCATTCGATGTACGAGTTACCGGTAACCCTCTGGAACGTGTTGGTCATGGTGGCTATCAGCATGTTGAGCATGACGATCACAGACAGGGTCTCGAACAGCGAGTACAGGAGCGTGCCCACGGACTGCGTGAAATAATGGTTAGTGGCTGCCACCTCCTCATTGATGTCGTCCGCCATCGACGTCTCGATCACCACCGAGCCGGCGGTCGGCGACGTCATGCAGAATATGCCCCAGAACAGCGTTTTCAGCGTGGCGTAAACGTTGACGAACGACTCGTCCTGGGTGACCTCGTAACCTGTGACCGGGTCGGTTTTCGTCATGCCCTGGTAGTACTGGTAAAACCGGCACAGGCCGGCGGTGAACGCCAAAATGATGATGCCGAACAGTATGGCGAACCGGGCAAAGTCCGTGGTCATTTTTCCCAGCGACACTTGCATGGGTCCCAGGGCGTAGCTCAGCTGGCACAGGAACAGCAGCCGCAAGTACGACATGACCGTGGCCACGGCCAGCAGGCCCTCGGCCACCAGCGTCGGGTCCAACGAGTCCCAGTCTTTCCGTTCCGGCCGGTGTTGTTTACCGTTTTCGTCGCCCTGCGATTTCTCGTATGACAGCCACCAGCAGACGAACGTCGCAGCCAGTATGCAGAGTTTCGTGCAATCGTAAACGTTCCACATCATGCTGAAATGCCGTACGGGCCCCTGCACCAGGGCCAGTTTCACCATGCGAATGATGAACGACACTGCGTACACGAATATTACCATCTTCAGGCCCCGACTCAGAACGTCGTCCGCCGGCCCGACCTTGTCCAGGTTGTTGGCGTAAGTGAGCACCACCAAAAATATGGCGTACGACGCTAAGTAGTTGAGCATCCGGTTCACGGGTATCGCGTAATGCTGGCCCCAGGCCGAGTACGGTAGGACCAAGTACAAGAACACGATCACCGGTAACATGAATATCCGGGGCAACACTACACTACTTTTGTGCACCGACCCGTATCGCCTCCAGTCGTACCAACTACCGGTCCACGCCACCTCCAATATCTGCTGCACGTAAGCGTGGGCGACGAATTCTTTTTGCTTCAGGTCCATGGCCATCACCAGTCTGTGGTACGGAAACGAACCGAAAAAACTACAACCTTCTTTTCTGGTTAATATTGACTCCACCTCGACGGACGACCTACACAATCCAATCAAGTGGACGGCAAACATTCGCGTCTGCAAGTCCAACGATTCGTAATCGGACTTGAACAGGCGGTCCACGTTTCCGTGATCCCGGAGCGTCTTGCTGAGCTGGAAAGCCGTGAGGATCGGGTCTTCCGACGTCAGCGTGATGTACGCCGGGTTCGTGAGTGCTCGGAACACCGATAGTTTTAGCTCCGCTGCACCAAGACCGTTGTTGAGTCGGACCATCGACTTGCACACCTAAACACTCACAGTATAAAATAATCATACACTAAACGACAATCAATCGGACTATAACCTCTTTGCATAAGCACTGTGGCTCGTGAGGTATCTGTATCGTGTGGCCGCGTTTTAACAACAGCTTAATGATTTTTAAATATCCGCACTGAGCCGCCAACATGAGTGGCGTGAGGTGTGCTGGAAATTCGGTTGAATTCTCACATCCTACGTAAACTCTTTCCGGGCATTCCATCTGGAGCATGTCCAATATTTTTATCACGATCGAATAATTGTTTTCCCGAATAGCGTGCATTAGGGAATCTCCAATATCGAGCCCGGACCGAGATAACAGGAGGTCTACCATTTGTTCGCAGTTTGCTTCAATGGCCAATGTCAGTCCCGTATATCCTTGGTAGTTTTTACAATTCAAATCGAAATCACTGTGATTTTCTATTATCTTCGTAACCGATAATACATTGCACATTTTTACCATATTTAAGAATTTCTTTTGGATGTCATCAACTGGCCGATCGTCATAAGAGAACTCCTCACTAGAACAGATTTCCAACGAGCTCGCATAAGAGTCGGTCTTCTCAGACTGACTATCGATAGTTCCTTCATACATTTTTTTATGAGTATATATATATATATATATATACCATTAACCAATCGTTTGGGATGATATTCTTCGATACTTTACCGAAATAATGAATTTCGTATTTTTTTACTGAATATGGTGAATTTTCAACAGTTTATTTTGTAACTAACGTATTGTTAAATAAAACGCATTTAGACGTAATATAATATGAATTATAACAATACTACACTACTATAGAAAAAAATAAACAAAAACAAAAGATTTTAATAAATCCACCGATATACAAATGATTTATATTTTCTTAATGTTTATGAAAATTTATAATACTAAAATTCATTATTTTAACGAAAATATTATTTTTAAATCGAAAAGATATGGAAAAAAATTAAATTTTCAATATTGGAGAATATTATCCCAAAAGATTATTACCGTAATTTTAAATCACTAGCTCGGGATGTTTTATATACCTTGCCTCTGGGTATGTTGTAACTACGTATGTTTATAGGTGTTTTATTATTACTACTTGTTTTATTAATTTTATATTTTATTTGACTGTTATACTCTTTAAGTACCTGTGTGAAGGCAAAATATAGTTTTTTTGCTAAAACCGGTAGTGAATACCAATAAGAAAAACAGATAAACATATGTACTTACCTACTGTATATTATAATATAAATAGTATCTATATCTGTATACTATGATACTATCAGCCTTGTTGTTTTCATTATGATTAATTATATTTTATGTTTTTATCGAGTATCAACAATAAAATTAATTTTAATATTTTTTATCATATTTTTAAATAAAAACTTCGCATTATGTTTTCAAAATACTTCGATTATACTTGTAATTATAGTTTTATTGGATTTTAGTATTCATTTCACTGAAAACAACTATTATCGAAATACACCAATAGTGTAAATATACTTATTACCTATTATAATGTAAAGAAAGAAGATAAATTTGACATTTGTAAAATTTAATTAATAATCCTAAGCTTCGATTTAAATTAAATATATCTATAAACTAAAATAAATAGGTATAAATACTATTCAATCTAAATAAATATAAATATGGCCATTTGAAAAAATAAATAAAAATAAAAATGTAAAACAGATAGTGAGCCGATTATATTTCATTATATTACGTTATAAATTTTAATAAAAACATTTAAAAAAATTTGTTTTAGAAGAAATTACTTCTAAATTCGACATAATATTCACCGATGTCCAATCCCATGAGCGCCTATAAGCCGGGACGGGTCGCTTCATTCACTCAGTCAGTTTAAATTCGAAAATATCCCGCGATTTGTTAAAAAACGCCACGTCGAGTAAGTAATATTTCAAATTAAATACATTTTAATTTAAATAAGCTTATGAACTACTAACTGATAATCGGCTGTTAATTTTTGTGAGGCAACTCGTACATAATTTTAAACTACCTGACTATTCGATTAAATCGATCTTTTTACTTTTGTTCATTTGGATCACCGAAGAAAATATTATAATTATATATCATAATAGTTATAGGGACAATAAAACTATAGATAAATAATTATTTTATTGTTGTTTTGCAATTTTATTTTTAAATATCCGTCGCGACTTGAGTGACGGGTGACATGCTAGTGAAGTCAATCTCTAGCGTGCCACACACAGCGTTCTCCGCACGCACATGTACAATTAAAAATAATGAAAATACGGCCGCATTACAAATCACTTTTTGAGCAGAAAAAAAATGTTGGTGTGACAAAATTATCAAAAATAATTTGAATTCTGTAAAGTAGCATTAGATTTCTTGACATATTTTCTATGATTTAATCTAAGCGTTTTATATATATATATATATATATATATGAATTTCTGCATAGATATAGGTACCTATACAAGTGAAAATATTTAAAAAATAGAAATTTTTTGTTCATTTAATCATACTAAAGTCAAACATTTATATTTCAAAAACCGGCTCAATTTTAACCTAAAAAAGATATAAAAGAATCTTAAGGTTTATATGGAGTTAAGATCAGACCAGCTAAAGTCCCAAATTTAATCACACGGAAAGTTCTAAAAATGGTATATTTTTTATCAGCCCGTACCGCCTTAAGTAGTTTTGGGCAAAAAAAAAATACCCCAAATAAAATGAAGATAGAAATATCAAAGATTCTTGAAAACAAGTTTATTCCCAAAAACTAACACAACTACTATTAAACTGGTGTTAAATATATATATCATAAATACACAATAATTATAACAAATAAAATGTATCTCAAGACATAATAACTAAGAGCATGTACACTGGGGGACAGGAATTGAACTAATTGGTTTTTTTATTTACAACATTTATCAGTGTATTAATTTTTTTAAATAGGTATCTACATGTTGAATAAAATTAAAAATATTCCATTCATATATATTTAAAAATTTTAAAAAATCGATACGCAACCATTTTCTTATTAGCCATTTAAATTTTTTTACAACATGTATTATTTTAATAAGAAATGTGTTCGAATTTCGAGGAAATAACACTATGTATGTACGTCGTACTTTTTATTAGCCGAATAAATACTAAAAATGTATACTTGAATATTTTAATATTTAATATTTTATTTTTAACCAACAATACCAGTTTGTTATTAGTTTTTTTTTTTAGTTTCAAAATAGTATTATTAAAAACTATGGTAATTATAGTATATGTACCTACTAGTTTTAAATTTAAGAAATTAATATTGTTATGTCGTTTAAAGTATTTAGTTACATCGTATACCTACGTATGTATATTCTGTAGGTAAGTCATACACCGTATAGAAGGTAGTTTCCTTTTAGTTAGATATAGTTATGTAAAAGCATATATACATTGTATAAATACATATATATGCTGCAAGTCATACACCATTTAGAAAGAATCTTTTCTTCTACGTTAAGGGAACTACTAGAAATATCGAAAAAATACTATGTATGGAGTACCTACCTATACCATCTAAACCCTATTTCCTATCGATATAGTACCAATACTAAATCTCCTACTAGTCATCATCCGGTTGAAACTTTTGACACAGAAAAATTTTAATTAAAAATTAAACATCATTATCATAATTAAATCAATAGCTTCTCGCTCAACCGAAAATCTAAAAATAATAGAATTTATTGATAATATGGTTAAAGTTTAGATCTCCTCTGAAATTTACCCATTAACAATTCATGAACAAATTTAATTTTTATTTTATAATACTTCTAACAAGTTTAGGAAATTTTAAATATAATAATAAAATTTTAACTACGTTAACAATGACACAATTTATATAATATATAAAAGTAAGTGTTTATTAACACATAAAATGTAATTTGTATATTTACTTTTCGTTTTATATTGTGTACATTTGTATAGATCATAATGCAGCCTGTAACTATTTTGATTTTAAATTTATCATAATTACATGTAAATCATAATAACTGTAATATATTTATACTATATAGTATACCAATAATTTAAGATTAAATTAAATAATATTAAATCTTTATCATATAAGAATAGAAAATAATTATCGATATTTCAGAAAATTAAACACACAAGACTAAAAATAATTATTTGTACACTTGAAAAAACATATAGGTATTACAATAAAAATGCAAGTTTAATCAAACCTATAAAAAAATACACATACATATAAACCGAAATTTCGCGAATCTCAATAATAAATAAATATATGAATTAATTGATGGTTTTCAAAACAAAATATTATCTGTTTAAAATGATAATAAACGTAAAAGATCTTTAAATAGTAGGTAGATAGGTATAATAAATGATATTTCAAACATAAATAATTTTATTGTAAAAACGGTTTGAAACAGAACTTTTATAAAATAAAATTATTAAGCTACTTTTCATCAGTCCTATTAATTTTGAACATTATTGGAGGCCTGGAGCATTCTCATTAAGATTGCGAAGTAGCGAGTTTAAAAATTAAGTTATAAATTATTTTTTGCTACAAATTAAACGAATAATTATTTACGAAGTCACCTTATTACCTACTTGAAAATGTATTTAAATAATTATGTTATTCTTGAAATTTTCATTTTGATTTTCCTATCATTTAATTGCCTGAATAATATTTTACTCTATAATCTTTATCAATGTTCGTACTTTTATAATTTTATCAATACTTCATATAATATACTATACTAATACTATACTAATACTTCATTCATATAATATAGATATATAATATATATATATAGGTACTGAAATTTCAAAAATGTCGTTTTATTGAAATTCAACATATATTTACCTAGGTACTTGAGTACTTAATATATATAAAAAAAGTGAATAGGTTAAATGTAAATGAAGAGGATGAAATTTGGTCTGTAAATTTGTTTCGTGATGTACAGGCTCATTAAGAAAGGTTTTTGAAAAATATTGATTTTAAGGGGTTGAAATGGGCAAAAAATAGGCATTTTACATGTAAATTGTTATTGTAATTTGTTTATTCAAGTTTCCCGGGTAACAATTTCAATTGTATTTAGTTTAATTATAATGGTCCACAAGGGTGGTTTTGAAGCTCTTAATAGAATATTAAAAGATATAAGAGAATAAAATATTTTGATGGGTGGAGTTACTGTGCTGTTGATGGGAGATTTTCGGCAACATTACCCGTTATACCTAGGGGTACAAAAGCTGATGGAAGCCTAAAATGAAAATGCCTAAAATGAAATGAAATGCCTAAAAGCATCATATTTGTAGCCACATACCCAGAAAGTTTTCATAAAAATATGAGGGTTCATTTGAAAGGTGACAGATTGCTGGGATTTTCACAAAAATTTTACTCAAAATAGGAGGCGAAAATTTTCCTACATTGGAATAGTCATCTCACCAGATCACTATTCCTTCAAATTTGGGTATAATTGTTAACTTTTTATCAAAACTAACTTCTAGAATGTACCTTGATATAACTAACATTGAGGAGAAATCTCCCAAATAGTTGAACGAGCGAGCCACCTTAACTCCAAAGAACGACAAGTCAGTCGAAATCAATGAAATTCTATTGAGGGAATTTAAAGAAAAAGCTTTTCAATATAGATCTTTTGATTCAATGATCCAAACGGATGACACTGTCCATTATCCTTTAGAATTTCCTAATACTCTGAATCCTTTTGATCTTCGATTACATAAACTTATCCTTAAAATTGGAGCACCTGTGATGTTACTAAGAAATCTTAACACGCCTAAATTATTTAATTAAACTAGATTGCAAACTAAAGCTCTGCACAAAAATGTAATAAAAACCATAGTTATCACTGGGTATGCTCGAAGAGATATAGTTTTCATCCCAAGAATAACGTTAATTCCAACTGATTATCCCTTTGAGTTTAAAAGAATACAGTTCCCACTCAAAGTTTGCTTTGCTATGGATATAAATAAGTCTCAAGGAAAATCATTGAAAATGGCTGGCATTGGCTTGAGGGAAGAATATTTTTCTCATAGCCAGTTCTATGTCACATGTTCTAGAATTAGCTCAGCCAATAGTCTAGTTATTTTAGCCCCAAAAGGCAGTACAAAAAATACAGTTTATAAAGAGGTATTGAGATGAATAAAAAATAATAAGAATTATAATAATAACGATTCAAAAACATTTTTTTCGACTAAAAATCTATAAAATTTTAACATTTTTCTGATTAGAATTGTATATTATAATTTGTCTTCGAAATACTAAAATACACTAATTCTTTGCCAATTTCTGGTTGTTACAATATACGGGAAACTCAGGGTCAAGACATCTTAAAATAACCTGTAATATAAAAACTGATAAAAAACAATAAATTATTATACGTAACACAAAAAATGCATACGGCCGAAGCCCGGTTATTCAGCTAGTTATACATATATTTAAACTGTAAATTATGGATATACGACAATAAAAGACAATTGACTGTGCACGGAAAAAAATTGATAGCGAGACAAAATTGGTAGTGTCATAAAAAGTTGAAAAAATAGAATATCCTGATTATGTTATTATTGATTTTAATATTTATTATATAGAGAACTTAATTAATAAATGAACATAATATTAATAAAAAATTGTTATAACAAAACAAATTTAATATACTGAATTAAATTTAAATTATTGAGTCATATAAAAAGAATATAATAAAAGTAATAAAATAATTTGAAAACGTATTAAACCTGTTATTAAAAATGATGCTCAATACCCTGGAGATATTCTTCGATTGGCCTATTTTTATAATCTAAACATATTTTTCAAGTTTAGCACTTCGGTCATATACATTTTTTTTTTCTGGTAGTTCATTTGCAGCGTAATATTCGATTATCATACAGATCGATTTTTCTCCCTTTTACGATACATGTATAAACTTCCATATTGATGGATGCAATAACGAATTTATTTTATAAGGAAAAATATTTGTGCCATACTTCTACAGAACTATTAGTTCACGGTAAGTCTAAAAATTCCAATTTCCTTCAAAATAGTATTTTAGTAGCATTAAATCATCTTTATTTTTTTTATAGTAATCAGTATCCAAAATATCTCACAAACCAAAGCAGTCATAATGCATCACGATAAAGTGTATAAATAAAAGTACACGAATTTCACTCAAAGTATGTTACATTAAAAAGCAGTTACACTTACAAAGTACATTTTCAAAAGAGTTGCGCTTACAAGAAGCAGATTCCAAAAGGTATTGAGCTAGGGATGTTATATACGTCCCGTATTATACAGGAACGTCCTATAATTCACGATAGTTTCCTGGTGTCCCCTAACATATGAAATATCGTAAAAACATCCCGTATGTCCGGTAAAAGTGTAACACAACATTATTTTATAAAATAATTTTAGTTTCTTCCGAAATTAATTGTGTATGGACTGATGAAAAAAATCGTCTAGACACAGCGACAGTTAAAGCTATGCTCACTATAAAAATGTTTTTCAAAGAAAATTGTACTGAGTTTCGTGCATTTTTATCTACTAATGAAAATTTATTGAAACAAATTCATTCATCTGATAAATATAGGGAAAACAGTAACACAAGAGAAAACTAATAAAAATATCAATCTCAACTACATCGACATCAGTTTTGCCAATCTAATTTAGTAGACTTTGCAATTGTTATAGAATTTATATTACATTACATTACAATAATATTATTTAAATTAATTACTATTAAATAGATATTTTGTATTTATTAGGGTAATATAATTATAATAGTAATTAATACCATTAAAAATTTAATTATTTTCTATATATATTATGACAAATTTAATGTTTAAACTATAACATTTATATATACGAAAAAGAAATTTTAATTTTAATTTTAAAATGAACGACCTGTACAGAAAATTGTATTACAAATAAAAATAAAAATAAAATTAATTAATAAGAGCTAGATACTAATTGTAGCAGCAGCTTTGCTTATAATCTTCAATTTTGAATGATTTATCCAATTAGCCAATGGTACATTTTATTCTGTAACAATTATATTGGAAAATGTTTTATGAACTCTCAATGCATTTGTAAACACATAAAATATACTAAAATATTGTTTAAATCAATATAATATATTATTTATTATATCCAAATATATTTTGCACACAATATATTATATTATTAATTTAAATTATAATAATAATATATGTTATATATATCAACAATGTTTTAAACATTTAAGACTTTATAACATCAATTTATGACCTATAAGTAATAGATATTAATACAAATATCAAATTATATAATATATGCCTAAATATTTTTTATAAGAGAATTCAACCCACAGGTTTGATGTAATTGTCTTAAATACGCATTACATTAGCAAATATATGTACTAGCTGTATTATTACTATAGTGTATTTATAATTAACATTAGAGTAACTTTACCTACTATCAAATTCGTAGAGAAGAACATAGGTAAGCCGTACTCAAAACCTTA
This sequence comes from Pemphigus obesinymphae, assembly GCA_025469235.1. NCBI lineage: Eukaryota > Metazoa > Arthropoda > Insecta > Hemiptera > Aphididae > Pemphigus > Pemphigus obesinymphae. Next base: position 48,436 of record JAIPRL010001933.1, read on the forward strand.
AAATTTTCATTTTAAAACTAGTTATATACATTTAAAAAAATGTATTATTTAACTGCTTATAACTTGTTTAAGAATTAAAATAAAACCACTCTGAGCACGGTTTATGTTCTTTTCTACGAATTTTATATTAGTTAAATTTACTCTAATATTAATTGTAAATAAACTGAAGAATGCGGTATGTAAATTGGCTATGGTATTTGTATGTAAGACGGAGACAACAAACGTGTGGATAGCGTCCACTTAGGTGTTATTGTTTTTCCTGTAGTAAGCCAACAATTATACATAAATAATACTAGTAATATTTCATAACATACGTACCAATCAACAATTGATATACAGAAAGCATTGAAAAATTATTTTTCTTATTTTTTCCTTGTAGAAAATACAGAGTAAGTATTTCGTCGTCAGTAAACATATGGTTCATTAGACGGCGTACACTATCTCCAAGATCTTTATTTAATACTAATAAAGACAACTTTGACATCTGTATAAAAATAAAAATTATCTTAAACTACATAAAAATAAAGGTATAATATACTAAGCTATTATAATATATTATAATAACATAAATTAATTATATATTTTTATAATTTTTTTAGAATAAATATCTGTTTATAAACTTACCATATTCATTTTAAATTCTTCATTAAATTGTATTTTCTTATTGACCATATCCATTACTTCTTCGTTGCTTCTGGGAAACACCTCATACAAATTATAATATCCACTTTCAAAATGGGTCGCCAACTGATTTACCGTGTTTTACCAGAGTTATTTAAAAGTCCATTCAATAATAATAAATGGGTTGAATTGACGGCTGAACGTAAGTCAGCTATTTTATTTTTAATTTTTATCAATGAGCTAACAACATAATTTTTAAAGCCTGTAACAATAAAAAAAAAAATATTATATGCAAAATTAAATATCATGTGTGCAATATAATTACTATAAAAATATTCAGCAATAAATACCTGTATTTGTAGTATTCATTTCAAAAACACATATTACAGTATCTCTTAGAGATAGACAAAATGAATTTGGCACTGTAAAATAATATAAGAACAATTTAAAAACATTAACACCTAAATTACCTAATTATATATTGTTGACTAAAAACATCTAAATTAATCAAATTTAGTTTTACCTTTAGACGCAACATAACTTTTTTATGGAAACAAAGCTTATGTTAGTAGATCTTTAGTTTTACTAGTTGAAGGCTTTGTTTGTTGTAGAGATGGCAAAGAAGAGCTCATTCTTTCTAAATTAAAACCTATTGGAGAATGAAAAACAAAGTAAGTCGTATACGAAGTTTTCATACGCCACCGGTGTACATTCTTAACGAACGCGGATTATATAATTGCTATTTATCTTTTTAAATTATTAAATGTAATTTTAACTGTTATAAATATTTGTGATTTTTTGATGGTTTTAGAATAATAATATTATATCGATTTCTTTTACTAATATACGTAGTATACAAAATATTCATAGGTAAAACTATAATTTATCAATTTGAAATGTTGAAAGTAAATAAATAATGAAAATGTAAGTGTTGTCAAAGGTAATAAGCTGGTTCCCATTGCACACTATTATAGGTATAATATAAAATATTAAAATCACAACTCGGGGAATTGAATATAGTAATTTAAAATTATGAACTAGTGACAATGTGACATCGTATATACATTTATAGCAATGTCGCTGTAATGTTGTACGTGAAACGTTCAAATAACGTATTTTATGTGTATTATATGTAATACGTTTAACATCTTTGGGACGTTTTTTGTGGACGTTCTTTCTACAGCATTTGATCAACGTTACATTTGAACATTTAAAATATACTGTTTCTAGAAATACAACAATGATGTACTTTAAAGGTTACTGGACTGTTTTATTTAAGTTAATGGAATTCGGAATGTAATGTCGCACGGAAAAATTTTAAATACGTTTTAGGAACCAATTTTCGCATAGTGGGTATAAAAAATAAATTTGTCAATAAAGATATTTAATATTTTTTAAATATAGTAAGAATAGCATACATTTAACCTTGTAAAAATGTTGAAGTTTTTAAACAAAATTTACCCTTTATATAAACGGCTTATAAATTTAACACTTAAAATTACTATAAATAGCCCAAAATTAAATTGGGCAATAGTAGGAAAAAAGGAAAATTTTGTTTTATTTATATTTTTTGGTAAAAATTTCAAGTCTAGTATTTTTAGCTTCTAGTATCTGTTATAGAACTGTGAAGAAATAATAATAGTCGATTTTGATGAAATCGTTAAAAAAAATGTTAAGAAAATCAAAAATGATTTTTTAAGTACCTACTAACTAGATTAAATTTACTACCAAAAGTTATGTAAGTAAATAATGACTGGAGCATTCCTTCTATTAGATTTCATGGGTACAGACCCTAGTAAAAAAACATCATTACAATAAAGCCATATTATGTTTATAATTTTATTATACCAGAAAATAATACCGATTTTTTACTTTTTAAATATTTCATTCATATACTCTATTACAGCTAACTCTATAGGTTCCCCCCTGTGAATTCTATTAAAATATAAATATTTACACAATATATTAATACCGATTTTCGAAAATTATTAAAATATCCGAAATAATGTTGTTGTATACATTATTTTTTATTGTATTATACAAACAAAATTTTCAATATTATTTATTATAAGATTGATAAACATATAAAATAAAGGTTTTAAATATATAATATATATATTTTTATATAAATTCGACTATGTCACTTGACAATGTAATCTTTTATGTACTACCGACATAAGTCAATCAAAATCAAAGTTATTTAAAAAAACGATACATTTCAATTAGAAGTATCTATGTAATTATTTTACTCTTAATAAAGTAATAAGATTTAGGTAAACACTATAGATATAAAATTCAATAGTACAAAAAAAATGTTATTGGTGGACACGAATTATTATAATATTGTTCAAAGTTAAAATTAGTGACTTTTCTGAAAACTAGTCATTTTTGATTTAAAACTTTTCTTACACCAAAGAAATATTATGTGATATACATAATATATAACGTAATATTTTTAATTTTAAATAACTCGGAATTTTATTTTAATGTAAATATAATTAAACATTTAGTTAGAAATGGTTTCGTTCTATACTACATAGTTTATACAATGTCTATTATTATTATTGCTTTAAATGAATAAAAAAAAGCTCCTAAGTAACTATAACGACCATAAACCCACGCTCGTCGGTGAAAACAGTTTCGCATGATCATAAAATGGAAAAACATATTTAGTTGGGCTTAAATTTCAACATACAGGTAGGTATCTCATTTTAATTTTATAAGAAAATAACCATAAATATATCATCGTTAATAATATAATATACTCTTGATGATACTAATGCATGCATAACCCAACTAAAAAAACATATTTTACGCTATAACTATAATGAAACAAAATACGTTATAATAGTTTTGATTTCATTTTGTTGACTTAACATTCGTTTTACATCAATAAAGTTAAATAAAATCGAGTAGGTATATATATATTAAAGAACACTAATAAACTATTTTATCACCAAAATAATAATTTTTTAAGTTCTATATTTTATTATAACGTAATTTACATACTTGTACATAGGACTGAATTCATAAAAATTTTACTGTTGTCAAATATCCTATATGGTAATATAAGATATAAAATACGAAAGTGTAATAAACCTTATATTAAATGTTTTCTTTAGATATTTGTTAATAAAAATATTAAAGTATGTTCCCGGATATCCTTAAAAGATCAATTTTATTCGTTATCCGTTCACTTTGTGTATCTTGATACCTATAGGTACCTATCTACAATAATATTTAAAAATGTATAATATCAATAATGAAATACCTATATTATATAGGTCATAAGGATATTGATTAAATTTGCATTTTAGATTTTTAGTGGAACAAGGAATCTATTATAGTTATACACTAATCTTATATTTTATTTCTTAATTTTTTTTTTTTTTCTAGAAACAGTCGAGTATGATTTTTTGAGTAAATTGAATTTTCGATAGCAAATTAGTTCTAAATGACACTTTTCAGATGTCATTTATTCTTGATTTTCTCGATAGTTTTATTTAGCGTAAAAACATCTTTGGAAAGAATATATTTTTAAGTTATCAATTACTAAAATAATATGGTAATATTATATATTAATATTTTTTTTATTTAATTATAGTTATCCAGAGACTTATTATTGATTTCAAATTTAACACGTCACTAGTTGTAGGTATCCTATACATGATTACCATACTTGTTGCCATTTTTATATATTTTTTTTTTCTTAACTATGGTATATAATTTATATAATATTTATTAAAATATAACCGATTGGACTTATCCACAATCGGATATTATGATAAAAACTATCATAATAGTTTATAATAGGGTAGTGTGGAGTTAATTGGAAGCAATGTGTAATTACGATGAAAATTATTTTAAATACTATGATTGTAATATCGTTTTCTTTCCATTATTTTCTAAGTTATATTTTGTTTCTCAAAAACAAAAAAAATGTATTAAAAACATTAATATAAAGCTAATAGATTTTTCGCTCTGTTAAAAATTGGAAATTCAAATTAAATTAATATCCTTATAATAATTGTAATAATACTTATAATAATTGTATAATATATTCTTAGGATCATTATCTCACGTATAAAATTAAATAATATAAGAAAAAAATTAATTAAACCCATTACAGAGTATGTTTTGGAACAAATAATAACCCAGTGGTACAAGGTCGTGTTTATAAATGATCATTGATCAGATTATGTATATCAGTGTAACCAAAACTATTTTTCAGATACTGTAATAAAATATTATTCTCACATTTCGTGGCTTTATCTATGTTTATCAAAACATGAAAATGATAATACATAAACCATCACAGAATAAAAATATTTTAACTTATAATGCAAAATAATAAACTGTTCAGAAAAGGGTTTCAGTATAAAATTATGTTTTTTCTTAATAATTTTTTCTTAGTAAATACTGAACCACAATATCCCTAATTGATGAAACTATTATTAAAAATACTTAACTAATTAAATCTAATTATTATCTATCTCAATTTGTATTCAAGTAATAAACAATAAACTGAAATATATTGTGTATGAAAGTTTCAAGTTTCAATTGAAGAACATTTTTATTCTAAAAATTCAAAATTTAGGTTTTAATTCACAATGAAAAGGTTCTAACTAAATTCCGAATATTTTTTTAAGATTTAACTACCTACATTTTCACTTTTTTTTCTAAGCACCTATTTATTACATTATTTTGAATACTTTTTAATCACATTTTTTAAAATAATTTTATTATTTTCCACAAGTGTAAATTGTATTTGTGTATAATATTTTATAGTAGGTATATTTCATTATATTAAGTGGTTTTCAACTATATTAGTAATGTTATTTCCAAATTTTAAATTTGTTCATTTAAGTAATAATAATTTTTATTGATGAAATAAATAATTTGAAAGTATTATATTTATTGATATTATTTTATAATAAATTTCGCAATAACAGTAGTTAGTGTTTTATAGGTATATAATACTTATTAATAAAATACAAAAAAAAATATTATATTAATATTAAGTCCTTTTGAGTATTATGCTTCTTTATTAAGTTTTACAAAAAAATATTACCTGCTCACTTATTCTTTAAATGAAATATGCAATATTAAACTTTAATATTAAAATTTGGATATAATTTATAATTTATAAATAAGTGTGTATTACTTATATTATATTATTGTATTAATTTACACGAGAAAATCATGATTATATTAAATATTATTATAATTAAGAAGGACTATTTTTGTTATTAAAATCTAGTAAAAAAATGCATTCTACATTTTTTTAAATTACATTTTGTAAAGTATTTCAAAGCCTTAGGAAATAATATTATCATAAATAATTCGAATATATATTCTGAATACTTATTTTGGAAGTATTCAGAATATGTATTTGAAATATTTTAAAAAAGTATTTTACCCAAGTTTGCTAAACGGTCTTATATTCTAGTACCAATCACTAATATTGCATGAGTTAGAACTTTTTAAAATTATCAGTGAATATGGCTTAGATTTATGAAACCCCATGATCAATAGATGCAGAAAAAATAAACATTTTTAACTATGTAAAAAGTTATTTTTCAAAACAATTCATTTAGATCCATTTTCATTTTGACGTGATGAAAATAATAATTTATAATTATATAGAAATGGTGTATTATTAGGACTTAAACTAGTTATAACCACGGTTATACTATATATTACAATGTAAGTGATTCAAATGAATAAAATGTAACTAACGACATTTTAATCATAATATAATTTAGTATAATTTCTTAAAAACTATACATAAAAAAAACTTTTCATGATATTTTGGTTAATTTGCATGGTGTCCCTTCGTTATTAAATTTAAATAGTTATAAAAAACGATTGTATTAGACATTTTTCCATGTACAAGTCGCTTTTATCTTATTTGTTTTAGATATCAGTGGATATGGCATGTGAAAGATTTACCTTTAATTGAAGTTATTAGCTAAAAAAACAAAATCAATCGTTATTGTGTATGGTTTATAAATATATATATATATATATATATATATAATATATAATGATAATACTTAAGTATTTAATTTATTAAATAAATAATTGTTATTCCCAACTTTTAAGATTCTTTGAGATAACAAATAATTGAAAATCCAAAAATGTTATACACATTTTTTAAGGGAAAAAATTCGCTAAAAAATCTAAATACAAAAAGTACAAACAGGATATAAAATTGATTGCATAATTTTTTTACTCGTGTGACAAAATATCAAAACATTTTAAGTATGAAAATTAAATTGTTCAATACAAATCGTATTAAAAAGGTCATCATTTTTGTATTAAGCAAAATAATTGGAGAGTAAAACTATAAATATATTTTTTATTAAAAATAAAGTATATTCAATATCCAGAACAAAATAAAATACAGAAAGAGTCAAAATTTACACAACCTGAGGAATATAAATAAGCATCCAGATTTAAATAAGATCTTACTTATTTCTCGAATTTGCCATTTTCTCAGTGCAAATTCTTTACTAGAAATCTTTACTACTTTTTTAAATTATAATTTTTCCCTACGCATATTTTCTCGTATGAAAAAAGTGTAGTATTTATAGTTGCAGTTCATATACGATTCTACAAAGAAGTCACATTGGTGTTTTCAAAGCAACAAATTTGAAAGAAACAAATTAATGAAAAAAATGTATTCAGAAAAATGTTTTATTACTTATAAATTTACCTTTGATTTATAATATATTTTAAATACATTTGGGTTTCTAAATAACTTTAAATACCTATTTATGTTAAATATTAAGTATATTTTAGTTAACTTTAAAATATTTAAAATTATTTACACTTTACAATAATTATAACTTGAATACAAATTATTTGTATTTTAGTTAATTAAAATATATATATATAGTGAAAAATAAAATGTATTTTTGATTCATATTTTTTATTTTTTTTGCTCTAACTCCAAATTACTTTAGGAGAGGATGTTATCCTGACTTCTTCATATGTAAACCATAACTTTTGCTAATAATAATTTTTACTAAATTTTACTCATAATATCCATTAAAACTTGGTAAGATTCAGCTGTAATAATTTCTATTCAATAAAAGAAACAATATTTTTCAATGCATATATACGAAAAAAAATTACAATTCAACGCACGATATACACTACGGCATACCTACTTTACCTAAATATAAATATTTAATATTTAAAAATACGATTTTAATTTTAGTATCTACATAATAGAATAATTAATATGTATTTATAGGTATCACAAAAATTTTACAATGTTACAGTGTTAATATTTACGTTTTTTTAACTGTAGAAAATTATAAATATTTTATAATTTAGAGAAAAAATTTCCAAGTATTATATACCTAGGTACATAGTGTTTTTTACTGCATATACCCAAATTAAACATTTTAAATGCAGCCAAAAGACAAAGGGGTGTGGGATGATCCTTCTTAAATCCACCACTGGCAACTTCCATATAGGTATAACAAGAATGATGGTATAGGTACGTACTTATTTCGTTCGATAAAATATTAAATCATTCATTAGTAATAGTTAATTCGAGGCTTAAGTTTAGTGGAAACTTTAGGAATTTTTACAATAATTGTACGATGGTGCATGTTGTTTACAGATGATATAATACTGATAGGAGATAGTCCTGAGGAAGTGATTGATAGACTTGAAGAATGGAGAAAAGCTTTGGAAAATAAAGGACTAAGGATTAATAGAAGTAAACAGAATATATAGTGTATGAGTTTAGTAAAAAGGAACATAGAGGGAATATGGAAAAACTGGAAATAAAGTTGAGTGGTAATGTAATGGAAAAGGTTTAGAGATATTTAGAGTTTGTTGTACAGAAAGATGGGAGTTTTGAAGAGGATATGAAACACAGAATTAAGTGGATGGATTAAGTGGAGAGAAACGTCAGGTATTTTGTGTGAGAAAAGAATCTCTATTAGTTTAAAAAGTAAATTTTATAAGACAGTTGTGAGACCTACAATGATGTATGGAACAGAACATTGGGCAGTAGATAGGAAGATAGAACAGAAAATGAGTTTAGCAGAGATGAGACCTAATCTAACCTAATCTAGGTGGAGGATGAAGTAACTAGAGAATAAATAAGGAAAGAGTATATAAAAAGTAGTATAGGAGTAGCGTCGACAAAAGAAGGGAGAATAGATTAAGATGACTCAGGAATGTATTAAGGAGGGAAAAGGCTGAGGCAATAAGATCAGTAAAGTAAATGTATGTTGACGAAAAGATGGGGAGAGGAAAAGAGGTGGGAGTGTAATGGCGAGTGGTATGAAGAATGTTGGAGTACGTGAGAAGATTCGGGATATAGAGTTAAGTGGAAGTGTGGGCTAGGGTGACCGACCCCAAATAGTTGAGGGAAAAATCAAAAGAGAAGATTAGACATTTTTTACAATATGTACTTTCTTTTTTTTAAGCACTTTCTAAGTATAGTAAATAATGTTCAAAACTTAGATCTAAGGTTCACATTAAATACACACTCTAAGTAAGATTCAGATTAGAATGAAATTTTTATTGTTTTAGAATATCGGTTATTATTATTATTATATTTTTACTAACCACGAAAACACTCCATAAACAATACGGTTGAGAAAGTGAGAAGTATTTTTTATATATTCACGAAATTTTTACATTTATTATTGAATAACATACTTATACATAAAAATGTATCGTATCTTTTATGTACTATCTAGTATTACAATCTAAATGAATACATACAATAATGTAATGTATTTTTCTCACGGATTTTTGGCCATATTTCCTTTTGACAGAATAGGTTATATAAGTGATAGGCAAATTCGGTCTTGGTCTTGCAAAAATGGATGACAAAGACCAAGACCAAGACTGTATTAGAGATAGCAAGTCTAAGACCAACATTTTACTATTACGTAGCAATTCTGAAGTAAAAAGTGTATGCAAGACAACAAGCAAAACTCTTGCTTTTTATAAAATAAAAATTAATGAATTAAATATATTATTAATTACATTTTTTTCTTGGTATACATTATTTATAATTCCACACCGAAATCACAGATTTTTCGTAATGAAATCCTAATCATAATCAATAATCCATTGTAATATTTTTGGAACAGATTATCGTCTCTATGGAATATATGGGTAAACTGCAGAATTTCTACTATTTCTCCAAAGTTTGGTGTTATCAAAAAAAATAAATTACACGGGTACCTACACTATTTATCTGTTCAATAATGTTGGACTGTCACGTACACTGATTATAGTGTTGTTGTTTAATAATAAATAATAATAATTTAATAAATTCAATCAATTTGTTTTGATATTCGAAGAAGAGTAAAAAACATATTTCTTATTTTATTATGATTATATTTTAATTACTATACAATAATAAATATATATGTAGCTAATATAAATTCGTTCTTATTGTCTGCTAAAGCACATATATTATATTATATACGTACCATGGCGGATACAGAGATTCTTCCTAAACGGGAGAGGTAATTTATTAGTACCTAATAAGCAAAAAGAAAAAAAGGTCATCAACATGATTTTTTTTATACCGTTTCCCTAACAGTACAAAGTACCTCCGGAGTTGTTAATCGAAATGGGAACTACCGGTTTGGTTCGCGTTACGGTCCTAGGTAATCCAGGGGCAGCCACGGGAAGTCTTGATGCACGATCTCTGACCTCTGACTATCCCATGGACGGCGTTCTCAATTCAGTTCGTTTCGATCCCAAAGCCGTTTATTTCCGTCCAGATTGGTCTGGGCTCGAACTGGTGGCAAAATGTGTTGTACATTAAGGTATATAACATATTAAAAGTCTCATTTTTGGGTAGTCCAAAATCGAATTTTGGATTACTCATAACTCAAAGGGAAATGGACTTAGTGCTTCACGGTTATGTCTAACCACACTTTTTCTTAGAATCCCTATACAAAGGTGCCCATTAAGGGGTCAGGGGAGGGATATAGCTCCCTCTGAAGAATACTAAAAGAGTTACTTTCAGTATGTTGTAAACCGGAGTGTATAACTCACTTTGACATTAGTCCGAGTCCAATTCTATGGACACTCATGCACCTATCTTCTTCCACAGTCAGTATCACCCAAAAAATCGATTATAAGTAGTTTTGTGGGAGCTACTTATTATGAGCTGAATAATAATAAGTTGATTGGACTGTTTTAGAAAGCTTCCGGTAAGGTCTAGATAGTGCCCAGCAAGAACCATTTGCCATTGCCGAAACGGAAACTTAACGGGTGGTGCCTGGACCGGTCTGTGCTATTAGAATTTACTTAAATTTTATTAATACACATTTGTAAAAATATGCTTTTTTAATAAATATCGTGATTACACAATAATACCAGAAACACTACCAAGAAATTATAAATTTATGATATTTGCTCATTGTATTTGGTCATACTTAAATATTTAAGACTTTAAATATTTATTCGTAACGGCCCTGATAGCAATACATAACGTTTGGAGCAATGTTTCTCGACTGAGACCCTTGTACGCATAGCTACCCTCTCCATTATAAATTTGGAAAAAAAATTATGAAAATATTTAGCAAGGAATTCGCATGAATTTGCAAGACTATTTTGGGAATTTTCATACCATTACTTCACCCGCAATTTCAAGAGGGGACTGACAAGACGTCATGCCAACCCCTCCACCTAGTAAATATTGACAATTTTAAAATTTTTTTTTAAATTCAAGTATAGAAAAACAATTATGTAGGATTTATTTTATCACTTATCTTATTACTCATTAATAAATTTCATTTTAAATATTATACCTGGAAATATGGAAGTACAGAGATCGTTTTAGCGATTTAAAATTAAGTGCAGCATCCTCTTAAGAGAATGTCGGTACTGGCATTTTTAAGGGGATTATATGTAGGCAACTTCTATGATATTATATTTAAAATGAAAATCTATTATTAATATGAAAATATTTTAATATATTTTTAAAATACATATATATCTTTAATATACTTAATTTCAATTTATAATTATTACTGATACAAAACGTTAAACCATTCTTAACGCCCGTTTCTGAGACACGTAACATAAATCTTTACGTGAATTAAATAACTTTTGAAATTTAATATTACATTTGTAGATTTTCTTATTGATTTGATATTGTTTTAAAATGTCATACACAAAACAAAACTCAGTAAATGTATACATTTAATTAAACACTATACCTATCAATTGTGCAGTAAATGGAGGTTTTATTATTATTTTTAGTAAATTTACAGTGTTTTAAAAATTATTTTTTTTACATTACTCAACTGGCAATCATTTTAATTATAAATAAAATAATTACCTACATCAAATCGAATTATTTGTCCATTATTGAGTATTTATATATTAACTATGAATATTTCCAAATAAGTGTACCTATAGATAAATAATAGATAATGGAACAATAGGTAGTGTGTTATTTATAATAATAATTTAAATTTTAGCCAAAAATAATTTTATTTCCTGTATCACATTTTTATTTATTTTAACCCTTTGACTTCTGAAATTAATTTTTCTTGTGGTTCGTGTGGTCCTGAAATAAATTAATATCAATGGAAATACTTTTTTTTTATTGTTATCCATTCTATACACTGCCCAAATAAATGTTCATAACTTTTTTTTTATTAACTTATTAAGCTTTTAAAATTTCTGGGGCTCTCAAAATTTTAAAATTAGTAAGTAATAATTACAAATTTTACCGTACAAGCGTAAAGAAAAACAAACAAATACATTCAATAAAAACAATAAATCACGTGGCTAAATGGCTAATTGATAGTGTATAAATATTGATAAGACAATAACAGCAATAAATTATTACGTCAACTTTGGTAATCATTGGTACAATTTGTACCCATAAAATAAAATACTTATAACTTCTTTGATAATTAAGATAGCTTGTTGATTTTTTTTTTATCGTAATTGTCATTAAAAATACTAGAGAGTAAAATATAAGTCAACTGTATATTATATTTTTCTTATCGGCAAAATAAGAAATCGTATACATGACAGCAGGATCTCAGTGGTGTTTCGCCCTGTCGCGTATACTCAACAGCAGTATTGAAAGTGTTGATATTCCATCATTTATAGTACCTACTGCATTTGAATTTTACGATGCGAAGTATAAATTTATGATTTGTGTTGTTAATTGTATTTGATTATTATTTGTATTAATAATTAATATACTTTATTAAATACCTAATAATATAGCTGGTAGAAAACCTGGTGCTGATCCTCTAAAGTTTAGAGAGGCAATTCTGAAGTATAAATAGAGAGTAATCGAGCCAAAAAACAACGTGAAAAGTAGGTATATTTTTATTAAACCTATCTTGGTATTTCATAGAGTATTACTTATCGATAATATTGAGAAAAAATTTGTCGAATTTTGAATGAATGAGAGCAATTTATAATTTCAAAAATAAAGCAAAATTCTACAAAATTGTAGCTACCTACCAGTATTAAAAAGTGTGGAAAACATACAATTTCCCGTATAGAATAAAGATCGGGCTTGAAGTTATAAAGCACGATCCGCTCAGAGTATTTTTTTTTTAATTTGATAAATGCTCAGTACTGCTTGAAAATATTATCATTTTAAATATCCGAAAGCCCAACCTAAACCGAGTCCCATAAATATTTTTAAGGTTGGCCCAAGAATATCCCGAACGACTAGTATATAATATATATAATATTATTTTATATAAAAAAGCTTAAAAATTTTAATTTTTTTGAAATTTCCAAAAACATTTTTGTCATCAAGTAATAAAAAAAAAAAAAATTTCTTAAACTATGTACTTTTAAACCCTTAAAAAATATAATTTAGTTATCATGCGTACCTACTTCAAAGCAAAAATCCCGGAAAATTACATATTTTTGAATAAAAATTATGCCTAAATTGTTTTCAAAATTAACGTTTTGGTTTTTTTTAGTTCATTAGTTTATTATTTAAAAATTATTTTACATAGGGTAAATTTTGATATTTTACTTACTTTTGGAGTAACGATTGATTTTAGTTTTAAAATTTATAGATGCACAAATTCAGTAAGACCACATATTTTGTACATTATTGTGTTATTAATAAATAATATTAAAAATAATATAAATATGTTTATTAAAATAAATACCATTTTTTTTTCAATTAGTAAATTTGTTTGAATTTATTATTATAATTTCTAATCTGAATAATTCTATAACAAGTATATCAAGTGGTGCTCCATAGGGAATAAAAGAAAAACTTGGTAATTCTAATATCTTAAGTACCTACAGAGTCTGCCACTATTTCTACTAATATTGAAATTATGTTCCTCGTCCAATATGAAAATAAAATAAAATTACATTAAAACCTATATTTTTAAAAATTGAAATTGGTTTTTACAGATGTAAATGGCTATTTAATTTTATAATAAGATAGATATTAATAAATAGATACAATCATATTTTATAAATATCGTTAGTGTTTGAAATATTTCATGAAATATATAATACAATTAATTTAATTTATTTATTTTGGGATATGATTTTTTTATTTAAAAATAAATGGCATTTTATAGATAAAATGTCACATTTCAGATTTTAAACACTTAATATCGTACATACTAATGTTAAAATTTTCTGTATTATTTTTAACTTTTTTTTTTATTAGTAACACCAAACAATAATGATAGTTCTATAAATGAAGATAGTTCTAATGATGAATAATTACTCCAAAAAAAAAAAAAAAAAATTACATTTACATTTTCTAAGGAAGAATGGATATAAATACAACCACGGATATTATTTATAGAAAAAAGTGACAATTATCGTCCAATGCAATGTTCCCGAAAATATTATGTGTTACCAAAAAATCCTTAGCGCCAATCCTTGCAGAGCACTTTTTGATTCACATTCAACTACCATGTTGTATATCGTTTTGAAGAGTCAAATGTATTATAATGGACCAAATTATGTTAATATAGTCGAACGTTGCATAATCTGTAATTCTCAAATTTAGAGACACTATTTCAGAAAGGCCACCAGAAAATTATCGGTATGAATTATTGATACTTTATAAGTAATACATGGTATTTTTTTATTGTACAAAAATTTTAAAAATTATAACTTTTTAAACTTTAATTCAAGAATCGTTAATGTATAACTTCAATAACATATTCTCAACGAGCTGACTTGATAACTACTAAAACCATTTCTAACATTCAGCAGTTGCAGAATGATACGACCTTAGTGAGTTATGATTCCACAATAACTAACATAATAAATTCAATGCTTAAAAAGTTCCCGATATTGAAAGAAAAATCAGTATACTCTTTAAACTGTAAACTAACAAACAGTTTATCTAAGTTCACGATTTATTTATCGTACCAAATAATTGACGGAAAATAAATAATTTACAACATTTTTGGATAGTCGTTTCCAATCAGGAGAGTCAACATGTGGGCACATGGAGTCTGAAATTTCTTGTAAAAGAACAAAAAAAAAATGATTATAGAAATGTCTGACATTCATTTATTCATCGATGTTTTTATTGGGAAGGTAATAAAATGTTAAATAATTATTTCACGTTATATTGTAAAACAAATTAATAAAATTTAAAAAACATCCCAATTTTTCAGGAGATGAAGTTCTTTCAATTAATTTAGACTACAGCATAAGAAAGAAGACGTGTATCTATTATCCCTCAAGTTTTGAAATACAACTCCATACCAAATGAACTGATAGGTGTAAGTTTTTGTCCTGGACAATCCAAATTAAGAATAACAATAGGGCATTACAACACATATGCTAAAATAGTGTTCACAATTGGTAATTATTTAATGACCTAAAGAATAGGCCAATTCCGATGAATAAAACCACAGAGGTTTTCTGTGAACTTCTAGTTTATACCGTTTAATGTTTCATTATTTAAACCTTTTGTATTAATACATTTTAAAAATGTTTTAATTTTAAATTATCATATAAATTATACAAATAGAGAAATGTTTACATAATAAAATTTAAACATATATTGAGTTTTGTTTTGTATATGACATTAAAACAGTATCAAATCAATAATAAAATCTATAAATGTAATTTTAAATTTCAAAAGTTAACGTTTTGTATCAATAATAATTATAAATTGGAATTTAGCATATTGAAAAATATATATGTGCCTACTTTTAAAATATATTAAAATATTTTTAGATTAATAGATTTTAATTTTAAATACAATATCATAGAAATTGCCTACATATAACCACTTTAAAATTAGCTAAAATAGTCTCTATATTCCCATATTTCCATTACTTTTTTTTTTAATGAAATTTATTAATAAAATTAGTGATATAATAAATTCTACATAATCGTTTTTCTTTTTTAATTTTAATTTAATTTTAAATTAATTACCATGTGCGCATATATCCAGACCCTCCCCACAAATTACAAGGGAAGGGGTGTTGTGTGAAATTAAATAAAAATAAAATTTGAAAAATATTAATATTTACTAAGAGGGGCGTGATGCTTCTTGCTAGCCCCTCGCTCTTGAATTTTAATTTTGAGGGGTAAGGAGTGGGGTGCAAATTTTTAAAATAGTCTTGCGAGTTAATAAGAATCACGTACTAATTATTTGAGAAAAAAAATTTGAAAAATGATAATATTTACTGGGGGGGGGAGGCTTGCATGACACTTTGCCAGCCTCCCTTCCTTCAAATTGAAATTGCGGGCGAAATAATTTCATGTAATTTCCCAAAATAGTCATGCAAATTCATGCGAAATCCTTGCTAAGTATTTGCGTAATTTTTTTTTTTATAATCTTTAAGGGGGATTAGCTAAACGTACGTCTGACATCCTTCAGTTTTCAGCTATATTTTATTTAAATATAGTCCCCGTACTAATTTCGGCTTAGAATTCTCTTTTGAATATATGGCAGTGTGAACATCTAGAAGTTAATAATATGATTATGTTGCTTAAATTTGAATTTACTTTTGAGTGGAATCTATCATGGAACAAAAAGGACACTTCATTTATTGTTAGTATATTATATTAAAGGAACATTGACTGTAGTTATTTGTAAATGTATTATTGATTGTAGAAAAAAATGTTCGGATTTTAGTATATTATTATCTATATTTTAGAAAAATAAATCCTACATATAAATGTGGAAATTTTGGTTTGTAATTTTTGTCATGTTCATAAAATTTTTATCTGTGGTTTTTTAATCAATTTATTTTTTGAACTATTACGCTTTACAGGAAATATAAGTTTACCTAAAATTACAATTACAAGAAGAGTGTGAACAAAGTTTTCATTTATCTCATGTTGTCGAACAGGTGGTATTATTGAATGTATTTTTATGACGTTGTTAATATTTCTGTTTTGTCTTGATCTGTGGTAATAAGAATATATAAAATTGATAATTGTAATTTCTATGCTATTCTCGAATGATATAGTATTAATATATAAGAAATAAATAATCATTGTTTATCTGTTAAATAATGTATACAATAAAGAATTATTAGTAATTACAATGAAAACTTACATAACTATGGAAATATATTAAAAGAAGATAGATAGGAAAAGAAAAAATGGTTATTTACAAATATTGAAATATATACAATATACATAGAGAAGAACATATTATACATATGTGTAAATAGAAGAAGTATCCGCATTCTGTTCACATAGAGATAATGGATTATTCTAAAAAAGTGATATTTAAAAATATATCATAAAAACTGAATAAAATGTGGAAATAAATAATAAATAAAAATTCCAAAAATGTAGGACAAAATTAAAAAATATGACAGTGATAAAAATTAAATCATGTAATAAAATTAAATTTGGTAATAGAACGTTTTATATATGTTAAATATTCAGGTAACAATAATATGAGAATAAAAAATTAGGAAAATGTAATAAATCAAAGTAAAAAGTCATATATGTACAGTGATAAGCTAGGATTATAGCTCCTATAGTCAAACTTTTCTAGTTTATTATACACAATATATAATATAATATTATATATGTATATAATATATGTATTATGTACATAGACGCACTTTATTTTATAAATTATTTGTCAATAAAGTTATTGAAATTTAAAGATTTGGATTTGTTAAAATTGAGTGTACCTAAGCTATCGTTAAAATGACTTGATGTAATATTGTAACAATTATAACATTTTTAAAAAAATTACCTAACAGTAGTTTTAGTTATCTTTTTTCTTGCTAAAATCATATATGATGTAAAACATCATTCATTACTTTTTGCAACTTGAATATTTTGCCTTATCTAATTCATCTTCGACACTACACTTCTTGGTCAGTTTATTTTGGCAAATACATTTATCAAAATTATGTTCCCAGCTTTCCATGTCTTCCGGTTTTAATAATAATTTGATTTCATTTTCGACAGGTGGACCAGTAATTATTGGATAAATGTTTCCACATAAGTTTGATAACCTAATATCATTACGATAGCCTGAATATTTATTTTTTTCAGAGTCTTTAACTTCGTATAATGGCAATATCGTCTTATATAAACTAAAATCACTTCCATCTTTTTTCCGGATTTGGTAGATAATTCCTGGATTTTTACGAATTTCTTCATATTCCGTCATTACCGTTTTTTTAGTTTCGTTCACTATGGGCCTCTGAAATTAAAATTCAGTTTAAAAATATCAAATACATAATTGGTTATATTAATTACTAAATACTCGTTACTACATACAATAGATTAATTTATCACTATAAGACACTGTATCATACATACGTTATTTTTAACAACTTTTGATTTTTTGTCCTTAAAATATCCAATACAATCCATTGACAATCGTTTAATCGGAGACAATTTGTTCCAAAATAAATTATCGTCAAAAATACGAGCTATTAAAAATAAGAAAATAGTTTTGTTTAATATATTTTTAAAACCAATATATATTTGAAATTAGTATATTACATTTAAATTTTTTTCTATTCTTCGACTCTTCGTCGCATTTTGTTTTTAGATATTCACTAGTTTTTATTAGTGATTTGACATTATCTTTTATTTTCTGATCATTTTTAATTTTCCCATCTTCAATTTTCGGACTTAATGGTTCTAAAGGTCGAGTATCATAAACAGTTTTATTTTCATTAACGTTCAGTTTTTCATCCGTTGCATTCTGTTGTATGTTATTTTTATCATTAAGTCGAATTAAATCAGTAAATTTATTACAATCTTTATCATAAACAGTTCTGTTTTCATTATTGACCGGTTTTTCATCTGTGGAATTCTTTTCTACTTCTGTTTTTTTTTTATCTCTTACTGTGTTACTTAATTTATTATAGTCTTTGTCATGAACAATTGTATTTTCATTAAAGTTAGTTTTTTCATTTATGGAATTCTGTCTTATGTCCATATTATTTTTGTTATGAACTCTATTAGTTACATTTTTATTTTTTCGATCATCAACATTTGTATTTTCATTAATATTCCATTTATCATCTTGATAATTGTGTCCTATACCCCTGTGTTCATTATCATGAATTGTACAAATTAGTTTATTATTTTCTTTATCATTAACAGATATATTTTCATTATTTTTATTTTCTATAGATATTTCATTTTCTAATGTTTTTACAATTTTTGTATTTGATGTAGATTTTAGTAATATTTCATCAGCTGGTCTTCTGTATTCCCGAATTATATCATTATTAATAGGAAATTCATTTTCTGATTTATAAGGTAACTCATGTAGTTTTTTAATTTTTGTAGTATTGGACATTTTTTTTTTCATTTTTTTTGATGCTTGTATAGATTTGGACCCTAATTTACCTTTACGAGTGATTATTGATGACCTTTCTAACTTTTGAGTTTTTACTTTCATCTTAATTAGTGTTTTACCATCTGTTGAACCATTTTCAAAATGTGAATTTACGATGGTAATTCTTTGTTTTCCATCCTTAGTTTTTGTTTGTAGTTTTTGTTTGGAAACTAATTTACCCTTAGGTCTTATTGAAGATGATTCTTTTAAATATTTAGTTTTTACTTTCGTCTTAGTTGGCTTTTTACTATCTGTAGAATCATTTTCAGAAGATAAATTTGTGGTCGTATTACTTTGTGGTCTTCCATCTTTTATTTTAGTTAACTCTTTCGATTTTCCTTTTTTTAATTTGTTCAAAGTTTTCTCTGAAGATATTATTTTTTTACTCTTAAAATGTTTCGCTTGTTCAACATTTTTATTTAAATTATTTTTAGAATCTTGTTTACTTAATTTGCTTTCTTGTGATTTTCTTTTTTTTTCACTAATAATAGTAATATCTGACTCACTAGTTTTCTCTAGCCACGGAGATAGGGCATTGGCTGCTAATATTTGAACTCCTTGTAAAAAATTTTCCGGATCTTTATTTGGTGATACTTGTTCCCCAGTTATATTATTAATCTTTTTTAAAATATCAAGTGCCAATTTATCTTTTTTCTGTATCCGATTATCAAATTGGGCTTGTACAATATGGTCAAATATCAAAGACGACAACGAATTACGAAAATCATCTTTCCATTGATTTGAATTACAGTTGATTTCAATATTAGCCAAGAAATTAGATAACTCGGTTTTCGTGTCAGTATAGTTTGACCATTTCCTACAATATAAAAGAAGTCAATTTATAATATAATTTTTGATGAAAATTTTATATATTGATACTAACGGATCAGAATAAACATTTTTTGGTTTTAATATTTGCGTTAGACGCATTTTCGTTGCTGGTGGCAAACTGGTTGTAGCAAATACTAAGAAATGTTGTACAAACCTAGAAAAAAAATTTTAATATTGTGTACTTGCCAAAAATAGATCATTCCACATATTCTACATAACAAATAAGTTTTTTTTCAAATCAAAATAATAATGGAAATATGAGGTGTAAAAAAATAAAATTCTTTGGTTCGACCTAAAAATACATATTTGTTTGAGCTAATGTTAAACACAAAAAATAGATTTATTATCTTGGACCTTAGATAATAACAGATAATTATAATATCAGACTATAATAGTATTTAGAATATACAAATAATATTTTTGAAATTATTTAATTTTAAATAATCTATGTAAAATGTCCACATAATATTTTGTATGTAAAACATTGAACTAAGTAATGTTTAACTTAAAAAATATAAGGTAAACATTATGTGAATATTATGGAACCTATTAATATAATGCATTTTGGATATGTCATTATTGTTAGTGAAAGTTACTAATGCCATTACCTACAGTGAAACATAAAGAACCAAATCAAATTTACTTAACTTTAATTCCAATAAAATAAAGACAGTGCATAATATCACGATCAATTATGTTTTAACATAACATACAACTTTGAAATTGATATAAAGTACATATTTAAAATGGTAATAAGCTTAATTAACTATATCATTGTTATTTTTTAAACACCTAGATATTGGTTATTACTAAATTTTTTATTTGTGAAAAAATCTAGATAAAAATTTACTAACTAAGTAAATAAAATGTATTGAACCTTTAATTTACAATGAACATCAAGTAGTGAATTTAGAAAGTTTTAAAATTGAAATTAAAATGGCATTTGTCATAAAAAAAAATTATATTAATGGCCATTTTGCTATGAAAAGAAAACAAATGTTTAAATAAAGCTGGGGTGTGTCCCCGTTAGAGCGCTTCCACGTAGTACACCCCGGGCAACGGCTAAGCTCTGCTTAGACGGCTAAAGCTCTAACACCCACCTGGCTGCCGAACTGTGATTCTTAAATCATCTCCCGGCA
>JAIPRL010001934.1:0-69808 GCA_025469235.1 Pemphigus obesinymphae
ATAAATAGCTCATGAAAACAACCAATGAAAACAGCGCCCCTTACGCCTGCCATTTTATTTCCTTTACGTGAAAAAACGTCATAGTGGGGGTATAGCTGCAATAACCTGGTATATTTCAACCATGCATATATCTATATCATAAGATAGTTTTCAATTAAATTATACAATATAATAATAATAATAACCTACCTACACTATATAATTTGTATTAAAAACTATATATAATTGAAGTAAAATAAAATATAATGTATACAATGTTAACTACAAATCCACATTATCTATAATTTCTTCTTCAGTATCCCAATCGCTATCATCCTCTTGTAGTGTAATAATAATTGGTTCCAAAGTGATGTCCCTGAGAATTTCTTTCGCATTGTCATCATTTTGGACTTTTTCTGCGTGTGCAACACATTTTGCCCAATCCTCCTGAGTAACGTTTTTCATAGCCTCGTGCGCCAACTTTTCAATATTTGCCATCTTAAAGGTAGTATTGTTTTTAGCTATCTCCCCTTTAACCTGCGCCCAAATTAATTCAATTGGATTGTATTGACAATGGTATGGAGGTAACCTTATAACCTCATGACCCATTTTCAGAGCTATATCGTCCAATTCATACCGTTTATACCGAGGAACAAGTGCTTTCACTCGTTCACGCAATTCTGACAACCTTTCTAATGGTGAAAAATCAACATTCTTACTTTTCAGCCACTCTTCAACTTCTGCTTTTCGGCTATTACTTCTTGGGAAATTGTCCACCAGCATCGAATGATATGATGCATTGTCCATTACAATAACGGATGGTTCTTCGAGGTGGTTTAACATATCTATAAACCAATTTCTGAAGACTTCAGCATTCATGGACGTATGGTAGTCACTCTCATAACTACTGACATTAGCTCTAAATATCAATTTGGAATCATTTACAAATCCGTATTTTGTAGATCCTACGTGGTAAATAATAAGGCGACCTCCTTTGCCCGTAGGAACTTTTAAACCAGCAGTTTCTTCTTCATTTTGCCATATTCGTGTTCGAGTGTGATTTTGGTTTACCTATGTCTCATCTAAATATACTACCGGACGAGTATCATTCTGCTCACGCAGGGTACATATTTTCCTCAAAAATGTACATCTTAGTGCAACAATGTCGTTCCTTTCCATGAGTAATTTGCGACCATCATTGCACTTTTTAAAGGAAAATTTTAAATTCTTCAGCAGTGTACGCATCGTCCAAACGGAGCCTTCCCAATTCAACTTTTTTCTAACCTCGGTTAAAATAGTAAGACCTATTGGGTACTCACCTCTATCATAAAATTCATGTACCGTTCTTCGTACCACGTCTTTATTGAAGTTGTCTAAGTCGGACAATGGTTTTGCACGTTTATACGTTTTTCGAGGAGAACAGAATAAAGGGTTTTCAGGAGTATCCTCCGTAGCATCCTCATTATCTAAACTATCCCTACCCTCTTTACATATGCGCAGGACGGTTCGTTCAGATATACCACAGACATCTGCAGTTACTTTCATGGATTGAATGAACATGGCCGGATTAATATCATTTTGTTTAGAGAAGTCCTTGATAAATTTGTAAACCGAGAAAATAATTTTTTTGCTCTGACTACGAGTATCGGACATTATAATTAAAATGAAATACACTTTAACTAAATAAACTATAAAGTATAAAGACGTATAATGATAATATAATGAAAAAAACCACAAAATATATACGGATTACGGAACAGTCGGAATGACGCACGTGTTTGTTGTTGCTCGTATTTTCTGTTTATTGCGTGATAACAACAAAATGATAACGCATTCAAGATTTTTAATTTCTTACTCATTTTGAGGACCCCTGATAAAAAGGTTGCTAACACATTGGTCAGCGGCCACTTTTCATTCACCCGACAATAGATGCAATTTGCTACCGGAAACCGGGTATGAGTGTAAAGATCGGAGAACTCCTTCTGGTAGAAAAAGTGTTTACAGAAAAAAAATAAAAAAATAAAAAAAAAACATCATTGTAAAACCATAAGCTTCCTCGCTACGCTCAGAATCTAAAATCAAAAATCAAATACAAATCAAAAATGGGTTCTGTAAAGTGCTAGATAATTTTGTTTTTCATAATTTATTTTTTATTTCAACCTTTTACAATATTTTCAAGTTGATAAAAATGAAAAATTCTTAAACATGTTTTTTTCTTATTAAATATAGTAATGACATAAAAAAAAATGGTATTAATACAAGACTACTCTTAAGTTACTTTAAAAGTATATTTAAATATTTTTAAATGATTAGATTTTTATTTTTTATTTTTTTTAAATTATTATAAAATTTTTCAACTCATTTAACTGGTTATTGACTTTCTCTTCTCACATTGCTGACAATGTTATGTTAGTTTTCTTCGATGCCTTGCACTCTTTATTTTATCTTTTGTCCCTGAAGTGTACCTTCGTTCTCCATCATTTTAAACTTGGTCTAGTCATTACCTAAAAGTTCTTGCTAACAAGAAAAAATACAACCACTCTAAATTCAAATCATCTCAGTCCTTAATTCACAACCAATTTTTTTTTTTTATTGTGATCAATAAACATATCTTTCTAGATATCCCTTATTCGATCCTTTTGGAACTTTGTTTGAAACCCGTTTTTTCCCTTGAATTCCCAAAAATGTATCTAATGCTTGATGGACATTTAAATTCCAACACTTTTGTTGCTGCTAACCTATTCTCTAATTATTTTACCTTTGTTTATTCTCAATATATGGTATTCATACAACTCTCTCCCTCCCTTATATTTCCGTAATATCTATTCCATTGGTCCAGATATTATTCCGGGTGGCTATTCCAACTATATAATGTGATCTCCTAGCCACTTTCTTATTTTATTGAATAAAAATCTCTAAATTCTAAAAAGTTTCTTTCTGTTAAATACTAAATCTTGGTTCAATAACACCTATCCTTAAATGGGTTCATGAGTTTAACGTTTGTAACTTCCAGCCTATTACAATCCTTTCTCATTTATCTAAATTATTCGAGACTCTTGTTCTAAATTGCATTTGCCATGCTTTAAATTACATTCTCGTCGACAATCATTATGGTTTTCGGCCTGTAATTTAATTCTTTCTAACTACATTTTTAATTAGTTTCATCAACTTAGTCAAGTTGATGTTATTTATACAAACTTCTCAAAAACGTTTGATTGCTTTAATCGTTCTCTTCGGATTAATACAATAGATCTTCTTGGTGTAGGAGAACCTTTTCTTTCCTGGTTATGCAACAACAAGTTGTTATCCTATTCTCTTTCCACTCAAACTTTCGGTGTACCTCAAGGTTCCATATTTTTTTCTTTGTTTTTTAACTATCTTCCGTCTGTTCTTCAACATGCTAAGCTACTAATTTCCACTAATTTTAATTGCAGATTAAGAATGAGGATGATTGCAGTTTACTGGTTGTTTGAGGTAAGTATCTCTGTCTCAACCTTCACGTTTTCAAATGCTCGTTATGATTTTCTTTTGTTTATGAACATCTACCAAACTTACTTTACGCATGATCATCAGCTTAAATATACAGGTAACTGAGTGCATGATCTAGGTTTTACATTTGCTCGTCCATTATGTTCCGGTAAGCATATAGAGTCAATGTATTTCAAAGCATTCAAACTTCTTGGTTTTATTTTCCAAATCTTTCGATAATTTCATCTTACTTCCTAACTTAACCCTTATACTTTTTTCTTGTTCATTTTATTATTAAATATGGTTTTAATTTAGAACCCACTTATATCTTTCCATAAAATGATGATTGAAAGGGTACAGAAAAAATAATTTGGGCAGGCTGTTCATACTATACATATATAATGTCTTCCTCATAATTATAACACCATCCAACAGATGATATCCTTTAGTAGTCTCGCTGATCGTAGGCGCTTGACAAACCTTTCTTTCATTTCCAATATTATCTTTGGTAGAATTAACGGTCCATCCTTACTACCTCTTATTCATTTTCCTATTCGATCCTATTTCAATAATTTCCTATTCGATCTACGCGTTCTCCTACCATTTTTATCTTCCCTATTCATTAAAGTTTTTATCAAACTTCCAACGAAACTTTCTAAAAACTCGTCTAATGTGAATCGCTAATGAGTTACTCTCTTTATTTTTTTAATTGCGTTATGTTTCAAATATTGTACACCGTACTATTAAATCTAATTTTATTTTACTTTTGTTTAATTGTCTTATTTTCATCTTAGTTGATATCCAGTTCATATATATATATTATATATATAAATAAATAATCAATTATTTTAATCGATTTTGTTATTTAGAGGTAAAAACAAAGAAACATTTTAAAATGGTCTTAGATTTTTAATATCTATTATAAAATAATTCATAGTTTATAACACTTTAAAGAAAACTTCACTGGGTGTAGCCTTCAAAGACAAAGTCAACAAAATTGCTACATTCGACCTGACACGACTAACAATAAAATATATAAGTAATCTACAATGCTAACTCCAAATACCGCTTTTTTCATGATATAAACAGTACTATTTTTATTTAATTATCCTGCCCGTTTTCGTGATCGCTTACCACGTATTACTTAATAACTATATTTTCAAACTATTCTCCATTCGTTTTGAGTTTCATACCTCTACGTTTTCAACTTTTGTTCTTGACTTTCGATGCCGGAAAGAAAAAATGCGTTTCCCAACTCACCGACCTTCCGTTATCACTCGACGTTTTCTCGCGCTGTGGTATTATCACCCGGAACTTCCGAAATCAACTTTTGCGACCTTTCCCGGCATTTTTCGATGCCATGGACGTTGGATTCACAATTCCCGGACATTTTAATGCCTGACTTTTAGGTTCCATTACCGACATATAAGTTTCCAATGGAACTTAAAAATGAAAAAAGAGGTTTGAAATTTCAATATAAATGGCTACTTGAATTTAATTGACTTGCTTATTCAGAGAAAAACGTTGGTGCTTATTGCAAACTTTGTGTTATATTTTCTAAAACTAATGGTGTGGGCAATCAGCCATTACGGAAATTAGTAATTGAAGCATTTAATGCATGGAAGAAGACTTTGGAAGTAATATTGTTAGAAATATGTTTAATTTTAGTAATAAACCTTTGTTTTAATTATTATTTTAGGTATTTTGTAAACATTCTAATTGCAGCTATCATATATCATCTGTACTTAATTCAGATAATTTTATTAACTTTTATACAAAAAAACAACCCCATCACTAATTGAATCCATTGACAAAAATAGGTTTGTATATATTAAATTGTATAGAATATTTGTTTTTTTTTTTTAATAATTGGTACCATTAAAATCTACACTTTGTAGATTAACTAAAGTGCAAGAAAACAAAAAAAACTTATACCTATAATTGAAGATATTATATTATGTGGCCGTCAAGAAATAACAATTAGGGGAAATTAAATATAGCACAAAAAAATATTATGTACATTACCAGTTTAAACTGCTACACCAGAAAGATCGTTTTCAATATTAAAAGGGGTGAAAACATATTTAAGAAATTCAATGACAGAGGTATATGTTTACTTTTAAATTTGATCAAATTACATTTAATTAAACTATTGTTTTATTTTTATAGGAATGTTTAAATGGTTTAACATTATTGGACTTGCATAGGGATATACCTCTCACTGTCTCACTCCTGAAGAAGTAATAGACGAAATGGCTAAAAAGCCAAAGAAAATTGATTTTGTTTTGTAAACAATAATTTATAGATAATATTAAAAAAAATGTATAGTAACAACCTTTGTTTTTATGATAGCAATTTTTCAATTTTTTGGAAAATATCCCCCCCCCATTAAAAAAAGCTGTGCACGCCACTGTATGCTAGTAATATAAAATATAAGTATCTACACATTTTAGACGTTCTACTCCAAGATACCTATTTTATAAAAACATTTTAATACACCCACAAAAAACATATATTTATATTTAAATAAAATATATTGGGTATGAATAAAATATATGTTTGACTTCAAATTTTGATTACTATTGAAAATAGTATTTGAGTCCAAAAATGTACTTTTGATTACAAAAAAATATATTATTTCAATATGAGATTAAAAATATTATTTTTATATTATAAGTAATAAACGTTGAACGTTTTACAATGAATACGAGTATTGAAAAACAATACCTTACCCAGCATAATATTTATAATATACAGTTCCTTGTATTTAAATTTGAAATAATAAATACATGTATATAAAAAATAGCAAATTGAATGTTTCATGAATATGTAGAAATATAATTATTAAGTCTCAAAAACACGAATGAATAATGCTTAGTTTTTTTTAGATATTATATATAGGTACCTACTAAGTAAATTATAATTTGTTCATAGGATCCATGTAATTCTTTTTACATATTTTATCATGCGATTCTAATAACAATTAAAGGAAGGCGTGGTTCATCAATGTGAATACGTACATGTCTACTGTTACTAATATATACTCTTGAACGCAACTAAAAATTTGCATGTAAACCTATGCTGCTACATCAAAAATTACATTAAACTATAATAATAGGAATTTTAATGTTTCGGAATTTAATTCAGTCGCTAGACTAGAAACAAAAATAAATATTCATTGTAAAAATTAACTGTGAAATATCGTCAGACTTTTCATTAAAAAAAATAACTGTTTTTATTAATAAAATAGGTATATAGTATCCGATGTTTAATGCCTGAAAATGATTTTACTTAAATAGAGTTCAAATATTTTTTTGATACTTATGTCTGAATAAAACTTGCGAATTTTTATTTTATTTATTTTATAATTTTAATTTAATACTTTGAACTAGGTATTTAAACTTTTTTGAAATCGATTAGTTTTTAGGTTTCTAAACATAAATATAGATACTTTATATCCCCGTTATGTTTGTCCGTCTATCCTTACGTTATCGTAGTTTCTAGAGATATTGTGGATTTTATAATAAACCAGTACCTCGACAAATTTTATGAGGGATAGCGAAATATTTTTCCATTCAATAATAATAATTTTTACCCCTACTCTCCCCCCCCAACCACAAAATAATACATTACTCGCAAAAGCGGACTTTTTCAAACAAATATTTTCGTAGAAACTTAAGGCGCAATTTAATTTAGAATTGTAATTTCTTAACTACAATATTAATAATAAAATATCAGAAATTATTAAATTTCATTTCTTTGTAAAATGGTTAACACTTTTGAAATAGTTTTATATTCTTATCTATAAATGTCGAGGAATAACATAATCACGAATTATATATCATAATTATTTTATTGTTTTTTGAGTATGTACATCTAGTGTAGGTAGTAGATATCTACACTATATATTTTATATAGTATTATATATATAGTATAGTATTTATATAGTATTATTATTATATTGTTCGATTTACATTTTTATATGGGTATGCACTTTTATTGCGAATAAAGAATTATTACAACACAATAATTATAGTGCCTATATTAAAAATATACTAAGTTATCCAGATATAGATTATGGAAGATGGTCCATCATCCGTTCAATTCTCAACAATTTATAATTTTAAAAAAATAATTGAATTTGAAAAATGATTCAGATCAAAGTTTAGTATATTATTAATAAATAAATAAAAATCGGTAAGTACCTTAATTTATTATTTTCCAATTTGTAAACATTTGATAAAAATATAGCATTCTTTACGATTAAAAAAACTACTGGTAAAATAAAAAAATAACCACTTTAAAGTACCAACTAGGATTAAAAACTTACTTTAAAATTCCCGATTGATACTTTCTACCCAAAAAGTGTATATACAGTTATATATATATATATATATATATATAAACGATATTGTAAAACAAATACATTCTTTGCTTCACTCAAAATTTTAAATAGCCAAATAACTAAAAAATATTTACAATTAAATAATCTGTGTCACTTAAAATACATTTCATGCCTATATGAAGCTATAGGTTTCAAAAAAAAAGATTATGTATCAAAAACTCGGCTCTAGATTTTACTGGAGTTGAAGTCTAGAGTGCATTAAAATATATTGCAAAGTATTAAGAATACGCAAACACATCACTATAGCCGAATACATAAAAAATTCCGACGTTCAATATATTTTATATATATATATATATATATATAATATATAAATATTCAATATATTTTATGTATATATATAAAAAAAAGTTATAAATAAATTTATATTTATATTATAAACGCCAAACAGCTTTTAATAATGAATGTGAAACAATTAATACTAACAATATACAAAAAGAAAATTATAAAAATAATAAATAAAAATTTTATAACAAATTAATAAAAACAGATAATATCCACCTAACAATCTCATCTAAAGCTTCCCGAATAAAACAAGAGAAATCTAAGGAACTACTTATTGTGGAACGACCAGGGAAATAGTCACGTTGATCTATAGATAACGCAGGCAAGATAACTCTTTCTATTCGTTTAAGAATAGATTGTTTGAAAATCTTACCTATAAAAAGAAGATTAGATATTGACCTATAGTTAGTGACTAAAGTATTTTAAAATTGGAGTAATTCTACTAATTTTCCCAACAGATGGAAATTTACTTTCACTTAAAGACTTATTAAAAATAATGCAGATAGGAAAGTAGAGAACTTTCCTACATTCGATGAGAAATGATACTGAGATATCGTCAAAACCCAAGTCTTGGAGATAATGTGTCAAAAGCCGAAGCAGCTTCATTAGGAGAGAAGCATAGTTGTAATGGCAAGAATGGGAAATTTTGGATTTTGTCTTACTAAGGGCATTATTTGGAACTGACTATAGTGGTTTGTAAGTAGAAGCAAAGGAATATATTAATAATTTATTTAATTTATTGGTTAAAAATCAAATAGAACAAGATTGTTAACCGCGAGGAGTCCAGAAAAAGGGACAGACGTTTTTCGCAAGAAAATAATACCAAATTTACACATTTAATAATATAAAGTACATACTCACTAGTTTTTTAATTTTTTCATGATTATTCGTAGGTATACATCACTAAGTCATTAAATACGATTTTGACTTTCGAGTGTTATTCACATGCCTAACAATCCAAAATCGTCCAATTTGTTTGATTAACGTACCGTGCAAGTATATACTATTTATATAAGTAGTAGGTACTTATATATAATTAAAATATTACCGGATCCACAATAATATATATATATCATAATAATAATTTGTTGCATCTATTGTTTTGGTTTTTTTTTTCGATAGAACTGCCAAATAAAAATATTAGATTACCTACCATCATAGAGCAATAATTATATTGAGTTGTTTGGCCTTATAATATAATATAGTATTATGGCAAGCAAAGAAGACATTGTATTATACGATAATAATATATTTAATACTAGTTTTGTTTTGTATCTATCAACAAATGCATAATTTAATATTTGGTATTAAATATATACTTAGATACTCATTGAAAATTATGTGATACATTAATACTTATAATGATTATTTATTGGTTTTACAAATGTGTTTCTTTTTTTTATGTAAGCAACTTTTTGACAAGAAGGAGTCGAGTAAGGGTTTTAGAGTAAAGAGCTTTTTTGATAGAAAACTGTTTGTAGATGAAAAGATCACCTTTCGATTTTTTCCTTAGTTTCTTAAGTATAAAGAAAAACAATCTTTATAACATAAATATTTCATAAATATAGGGGAAATAATAAAATAAGAAATAGAATTATCATAGTTACCTACTATTTTTTAAAATTATTACACTGAAACTCCACTCATAATAATTGATTTTGAATAATTATTGAATACAATAATTTATCATTGTTTCCAACTTCATTTATTTACTCCCAGTACTCCGACGAACAAAGTGAACATTTTTTCTATTTATTTTTATGTACTATACCAAACAAGATCCTTGATTGTTACATATACAATTTTTCAATATTAATCTGCAATTATTATTAAATATTTAGGAATAATGATATATAAGTATAAGTAATTCTGAATAAAATATTTTTGTAAAAAAAATCGTCAATTAATATTAGTTTAATAAATATATATAGGTAAACAAAGAAATATATATGTTTACAAATAGTCAAATTCTATAAAAAATATAAAACTTTAAATTCTAGTACCTACAATAAAATGGAAATGGAAATATAATTTATTTATCATCAACTTACTTTTGTACTTAAATTTACTATAATGATTATAAAATGAATCGATTTGAATCATGTTTTAAGCACAATAGGTACATATTATATTTTATAGTTTATTGAAAAATGTTTATAATTAAATATTGCCTATATTTATATAATGTTTAGCATGATATAAGGAGTAATAGGTTAAAAGGGTAATTTTATTTGTTAATACAAACACCATTATAATTTCATAATAAAAATAAGGATATTGATGGTAAGTATATTAAATTGAAAGCAACGATTCTGAGTAAAGGTTCGGTGTATAATATACACTGTATTTATAACAATATGAGTACCTACCTATTACCAGGAACGTCCCTAGGAATTTTAATTTTTAAATTTTTATTTAACTCTGAGAATTACTCTGATACATTTTTTCTATATTTATTGAAATTCCGGAATGAGTGGGGGTTGAACACCCAAAAAAACCCCTTAGGCATGCCCCCAAGTATTACTATCTGTAATATATTCAGTAGGTATATTTTAACAATATAGTTTCAAACTAATATTATTTCTTATTAGTTATTAGGTAGGTACTAACTGATGATACAAGAACGATTTTAATGATTTTTTAATTACAATTAGAGTAACGTAGAATTAACATTTGTATAGTATTAAATTTTTAGATCTATACGAATTTCTATAAATATTCCAAAATTGGATATCCATTATTATTATAATTATACATATTTAGCCTATAAGCAAGATTTAAAAAAAAAATTATAATTAAACCAATATCGATTACATCTATTAGATTGTCATATTATACTAAAATAATACATTTTGTTCAAAAACTAAATTGCCTACCTATAAAAAAAATGATGAATAAAGATTTTCATGACTCATTTGTTTTCTGAAATTCAAATACAATTCATACCAAAATTATAAATGTTGTCGAAAAATGTATAAATAAAATTATTATAAGTAAATTTTTGAGATTTTTATAAAATATAGTTAGAATCACATAGTTTTAACTTTTATTACATTTTTAGGTCTTAGAACCTAAAATTAACTCTTTTTTAATAAAATAATTCAATATTTTGTTTTTGTTTTATTTATTTTTTTTTTATTGTTCAAAAATATTTTAAATGCATTTTATCGTTATATTATTTTATTGTGTGTATTTAAGAAGTTTAATTTTTATATATACTAACTATTATTACATATTATATTTATATTGTTCAATTTATCCATTGCCCTTAAGGGTATATAAATACAATTTAAAATTACTATAAACAGCCCAACATTGAAAAAATATTTCTATTAAGAGGATGTCACACACCTTCTTTATAAGGGGTTTTGTATAGGTAATTTTAAGGTTTTTTTTTAAAAAATTAAAATCTCACTACTGAAAAATTCTTAAATACATTTCAGAAGTAATTTAAAAAACTCCTATACCAATAACATATTTTTATTATGGAGTATTAATAAATAATTACTAAAAACTATGCAAAACGTGTTTCGAGATATGCACGTTTCTGAGAAATTGAGTGATTTTAGAACTTTATGACCTATATAAAAATTTAAGCATCGTAACATAATTAAAATTTTTATTTTGGAGATTTTCGATAAAACTATTAGAAATTGACTTATAAGACTTTAATTCCCAGAATTTTCTTTTTTTTTTAATTTTATAACTCAACTTATAATAATATTGAAAATCGTCCAAGTAAAAATGTTGACTATCTTATGATCTTTAATTTTTTATAGAGGTTATTCTATGCCAAAATAATTCAGTTTTCTAGAAACGTGTATCTCCCAAAGCATGCTTCATGTATGGAAACACGACAATATGGGGTCCTCTTAAATGAAATTCGAATCCTTCCCCCCCCCCCCGCCCATAGAACATTATTATAAAAATGTTTATCTTTGTAAAATATTTTATTTTATAAATTATTATAGTACGTAAATGTTATGTCGTTAAATAATACATTATTGTTATTTTTATAGCAAATAATTCATGGTGTCTTTTAAGAAAACGTTAATTTATGAATTTGACATTTTACTGCACTATTCTCTCTCTACACTGCATTTAGGTACATCCATTATAATACATATTTATACATAGGTAAAATTTTTTTAGAAAATATAGATACAATGAGGACCGCTACTATTTTTTTTTTTATCTTTTGGTTAGAAACAGCGGCGTTTAAAACATCTTTGCAGCTGAAAAGAAATACAATTTGTCGTAATTCATTTTTTCATTCTTACGTTCATAATATAATAGTAGTTGATTATTATCTTTAATTATGGTAAAAATTAAGTATATAAACGTAACTAAGTTTCATGACATTATTTTTCCAATGATGGCGTGACGCGTTATTAAAATACGTAATATAATATAGTCATTAAAAATATTTTACAACAGATGGAATGGATTATACCAATACTTCATCATATAAATAATAAATTATACGTGTAGTACCTGCAAATTATTTTATAAATCATTAAATCTTCCAGAGCATATACAAACAATATACAATATAGTATATATACAATAACATTTTTATGCCATTACAAATGTATATCCTCCTATATATAAATATATAATAAATATATTATATTAACACAGTCTAATTTTTATTCATGTTAACCCTTATCCATAAGCTAAAACTTTTTTTTTTCGATAAAGGGGGAAAGAGACTAACATTTTTTTAAATAAATTTCGACAATAATATAACTTTTTTTCCAAACGGATGTACCTATTCACCATAAATTTAAAATTGCATTAATTTTATCAACGTTATTATTTATTTCCTATTGGTAAGTATTCATGCAATACAAAAAATTTAATGCCTATCAATTTAGTAGTTAATAGATATTATAACGATATGAGTTATACGTGGAAAAAACTTTTTCTTATTAATATGTCTAAAAAGTTATTAGGATTTCCATTCAATTCGATAAAG
Source organism: Pemphigus obesinymphae (assembly GCA_025469235.1). Classification (NCBI taxonomy): domain Eukaryota; kingdom Metazoa; phylum Arthropoda; class Insecta; order Hemiptera; family Aphididae; genus Pemphigus; species Pemphigus obesinymphae. The sequence goes on from JAIPRL010001934.1 coordinate 13,116, forward strand.
TTATGTTGAAGAAACAGAAAATTGTGATGAAATTATTAAAATATTACTAAACAGTTGTTATTTTAATTTAATGATATTTAATATTTGTAACGAATAATTAATATTTATAAGACTCGAAACTAGTGTAAGATAAAGCCAAAAAAAAATAAAAAATAAAAAGGATTTATAATTAAGAATTTTCTAGATAACTACAGACTAAAAATATTTGAGTGATAGTTATAATGAATATGAGGTGTATCATGAATCGTGATATATGTATTATTTTTTCCTCTCGACTATTTTTCTCAATTACGCTACTACAGATAGTGTCGGTTGTGTGTATTTGTGTTGGCGTCGTTTTTATATGGTCGGTTTACACATTTTACTGGGGATACAAACAACATATCACACACTGGGAATGTGTTACCCAAAGATTTAGTCGAAAGAATTGTTTTGCGAGTCCATAAAGTGCTTGTTTCCTTTTTGCTGTTGTTTTTTTTTTTTTGCCTCATCTCTCCTATATTCTCCTACTTTCGACGAATACGGTTACCAATAAAAACGTAATCGATATCGTCGGAGTTAATACGGAAAACGTGTAAAGTCTGTGGAGTATAACTTATGGCTGTTTACCGAGAGAACGGGAAGTCATGGAGCGATAAAAAAAACATATATAAACATACATATATATGCGTGCGTGTGTATGTCCCGGGAGAGCAGAGGAAAAAAATACACATATCTTCGTAAAGCACAGACTATCAAAATAAGTATCAACGACTTAGCGACAATATAACGCGTTACTTGCCTTTGAGTATTATTTCAGTATATACGGTATAATAAATTGAAAATGCTTTCTTTCATTTTTCCTACATAATGCCCCTCTATTTTTATTTGTACATCCCTTTTTCCAAAACACTTTATTGAGCAATCATACCGTGTTATGATCATTTCTTATCATGACCGTTTTTTACGCACCCAACACTTCCTGCTTCATACTCAAGTGTACTATAGAAAAAAGAAACAAAAAAGAGGGTTAGTGATTTTGTACGATATATAATGATAAAACACACAAGTGAGATAAAAGTGTAACCATAGGGCAGTGTGGTAATGGAATGCAAGTATTATTATTATTGTAACTTTATTCAAATATATATAATATATATATATATATATATATATAAACATATATTGTAGAATTTTGTTGTTATATAATTATACAGATTTTTCCTGGTACCCAATATTATAATAATTGCTAATATAAACTATTAATTCAAGTGCAACATAATGCCATCGTTGGTAGTTAATCCGTACTTTGTAAGTTTAGTACAAATTTATCCTCTTATTACCATCTTTGTACAAGTGGTTTTACGAAATATAGGCGTTTTACAGAATACAAATGATTTAAAATAAATAATAATTATATGCGTTGATATATTGTGAATTTTGAGTGCGAATCATGAAATTCAAGTTTTTTTTTATGCGGATTGGAAACAATTAATAGGTGTCTAAAACCAAAGAGTTTTTTTTTTAATTTCTCAAAACAAAAATCAAATATATCTTTCTATATGTGTACCAGTGACCAGACGTAAATTTAGTAAGTAAGCAAAATTAGTAGATACCTTATATAACATTTGATAAAACTTAAATATTTATTTTATTAAATATTTTATTGGAATACTCATCTGTTAAATATGTACAACATATATATATATAATCAACGTGGGCAGGACCATTATCTTCCAAAAATCAGATTCCATTTTGTTCCACAGTCCATTTTCCTAAAAAAATTCCTTTTTCCTCCAAAAATAAAATATTATTTTTCTCCAAAAAATGTATGTATTTATTTTATATAAAAATAAAGTAATATTTAATACACTATATATACTTATTGGTTTTACATCGAACTGTTACAAAAACAAAATATATAACAATTAAAATTTTAATAAAAATCAAGTACTTAAGATTTATTTTAAAATATTATTATTTAGTATATTTATTATTTGTCAATTTAAAATTTTTAATTAAGTATATTAGATTAATGACTATAATAGTTAATTGATGTTTTTATTTATTTTTTGTGTTTATTTCTTATTTTCTATTAGATTAATAATAATTATATAATACTTATTAGTGTTTCCGAAAATTTTAGAGGAAAATGGACAGTAGAGGAAAATGAAAACCGATTTTTGGAGGAAAATGGATACAGCAATATCAATGTACACCTATCTATGACATAGCATTAGGTAACTAAATCAATAAAATAAGCGTATACCTATAAATTATTATAATTAAAATATAGTTTTAATTATTTTGTTTACTATTTTAATATTTTCAATGAATTCAAATATATTCGCATGAAAATTGTATTTTAAAGTGATGTGTTGCTTAGCTTACTATGTTAAATAATTAATACCTTAATCATTGATCAAAATTATAAATTATTCGCTCAGAACAATAAAGTTCTAAGTCACCAATTTTCAAAACAATGCATTTTGTTTTCTACACCATTTTTAAAGAATAATTTAAATGAATTAAAAAGAATCAAAATGTTCTAAAAATCTAAATCAGTATTAAAAGATTTGAACTACCTGCTATTCTCTCCTAAACAATTTGAAAATACTGAGGTAGAACCTTTTGGTACTCACTTCGCGAAATATTAATTATTTCACATATATTTTAAATCTTTAATTAATAAAGAGATAAATTTAGTACCAATTGGATGATATTTGAAACGTTGATGATTAACACGTACATAATAGGTATGTATATTCATCTCATATCATCATGAAAATTATACTCATCGTACACGAATGGTAGCTCTAATGGGCTCCTACAATAACATATTATTATACTTAAACATGATGTATATGGTATACTTAAAACATATTGAAGTTGATACTTTTAATATTTAGACTTTGTGTAGGTAATTGGGAAAAGTAAAATTCTCTCTATATATATATAAAGATATATAACAGATGTCTAGCGTCTGCTGAACATGGTAGTTTTTTACGCGTAAATCGGTTTACTGGTTAAACGGTTAGAGGGTAATAAAAATCTATATAGACTGAAAATGCCGATAATAACACAATGCTGGCCCAGGGCGTATTGGGTAAAACTAATAGGTAGAAATGATTGATAACGTATTATCAAGTCGTAATGTAAAAATTGCATTCTATAAAAACTGTAGGCTATATAATTAAATTTGAAAACCACATGTAATTTACTTTAGATTCGTGCAAAATTAGTAGCAATATAATATATAAAATATACTTTTATGTACATTCGCTTCTAATTATGTGCATTTATATAATACCTATATAGATATACATATACGTACTTACTCGTTTATACATTTATTGCATAAATAAACCATAATATTATTTGTACATTGCAATAATCGTGAAAGAAAAAGGTTAATGTATCTAAAATTCACAAATACAATTAAGTATAATTATAATTTATTGATAATTGAAATACTTTGGGATTATTTTAAAGTGAACCGCAAACATGTTATGGGAGGAGACATATTTACCTACGTATAAAACATGCTACGAACTATTGTATGCAAGAGTTCAATGACCTAATACATTGTACAGTATAAAGTAAATATGACAAATTTTCTACATATAAAAAAAAAAGTTTTGTTCCTTTTTTTATACAATTACCTATCAATTAATAAGTTAAGTGGGTACTATATTATAATAAGTAATATATTACGCGATTTTCAAAGTAATCTACTAATTATATTGATGTTGACAACTTGTAATAAACATTTTTACTTTAATCGTTTATGATAAACATAGAATATATAATAAAAAATATACATGCCTGATTAAAAATATTATGTGTCTACTTGTTAAAATAGTAAAATTGTAGAACATAGGTATATACGTAGTTGAATATTTTTTTATAATATTGTATGTAACGTTCGTCATACCTAGTTATATATATTTATATTGTTATTATTATTTTTTTTTATTATTATTTTCTTGATAGTTCGAAAATGATTTTACAATGACAAAACCGGGGGGGGGACTTTATGCGAGGAGGGTGCTCGAAATACGTGCCTGTATGGTGTATATATACAACGAGTCTCTTGTACATTTTGAAGCGTCACGAACGAGTAGAAAAAAAAAAATTGAATATCTTCGTCTCTCGATATCCTCGCTGTCATTCAAACCATTGTGGCGCGCGTGTCATGCGATTCACATTGGAAATTTGCATCATATTGAAACGGCGCAGACAAGAGGACGTGGTTGTATAAAAAGATTCTTTTGCCGGCAAATGATGAATCGGCGTCGTCGACGGCGGCCGTTTGACATTATCCTCCATGGGGCGTATTAATTTTTTTTTAAAGTCAAAAACCCTCTTGTCCCTTCCCATCGGTAGTCAGCACGGGGCGTTATTGTGAATATTATTTGACAGGTCTGAAAGTATCCTGTAAAACCCGCAACGGGCTAAGTCGCCACTGTCATATCGGTCTCATTTCGATTTTCTTGCGGCACAACAGTGGCCCATTAAAATATACAAAACCATATATTATACACAATATAGATACATCAACCATCATGCAGTTCAAAACTATATAACATGACTTGAAAAAAATAATGAAAAAACGAGTCAACTGAGCTGTAAATTGTCTTATTTAACGCTGTAAAAATTAGTTAAATTACCTATTGTTTTTAATACATAGCCTTTGTTTCGTATAGGAAAATATAATATATTATAACTTAAAATTAACATAATTATATAGTATTATATAGTTTACTAGCTAAATAGTTTCCGATATTAGTGAGTACTATCAAACGCACATTCATTATGAAGTTGCTGGTTAGATTGATTGTCATTGAATGCAGTAATGCACATCTATATAATTAAAATTTATGGAGGATTTATGTAAGATATTCGGTTAAAGGTTTTCGTTCTTGCTATTTTTTTTTCGATTTAAATAACCAGTTAAAATCATTCTTAAGTTGATGCGATAAGGATTCTGAAAACTGATCTGGATTCGTTGTGAAATCTACTCTCCCCTCTTTTCAATTTTTTTTCGTTGATTTTCGCAAAAATTTAAAATGTAAATTTTTAAGTGTCCAAATATATTAACTTAATTTTTAGCGGACTTACGGAGAAAAAATCAAAAATTTTTAAATTTTTTTAAATTTTTATAATCCTTATCGTATCACGATATCCATCGGTACATTTGAAATGGAAATGGTTTAATTGTTATGTTACGTATGTGACAAAGAGATACTAACAATCGCCGCTTTCAATACCTTGAAATTAGTTAAATTAAATGAATATAAAAACTTAAGTTATAACAGCGGCAAATATAAAGGGAAGGAAGGGAGGGCCCTCCTCCACGTTCTAAGAAAAATATTAAATTTGACACATTTATAAAAATCTGTCAAATTTAATTTTATATAATACAACAGAACAATAAAAATAGGATTCTTCCCATAATAGTATTATAAATTGCCCTCTTCCCTGCTATATCCTAGGCCTGGATCTACCTCTGACTTGAAAATTAATAATTTACAAAAAATAATTTTAACTTGTTAAATTTAAAGTAGAAACTACCAAAACTTAAAGAAAGAAAAAAACTTAAAAAATAATAATGTTAGGTATTCAATAATTTTTGTGTTACTACATTGAGTGTCCGACAAGATAATCTTAGTGCATAGTCCTCTAATTTGCAAATATTATACGTTAATTTTATTAACAAATGGATTACTAAAGCAAAATTCCTTATTTTTGTTAACAATATAATATATAATTTAACATAATATATTTTTAAGTTGTTTCAATATTAAACTGAATTGATATAATAACTAATAAGTTATAACTATGGATCATGGATTGATATTATATTTTACATATAATTGATTGCCGACTGGATATATAGTATATTATATTATATAGGTAGACATACGTATTTATGTTTGTAACGCAATATACATACATGCATAATATGCATTGCATATAATATATTTTTAAAAGCTGTGTCAGTATAGGATGTTGAAGAACTTCGCTGGTCGCGACGTATCAGGTAGAATACTCATATAGTGGATAGGTATATTGAATTTGAAAGCAATAAATCATTTCTTCCAATACAACGATTCTAAGTAGATCTCGGTATATTAAAATAACTAATATTATACTATACTATATATAATTTATAACTATTATAGCTATTATGTTAAAAAATATATTATAATATATATCACGTGTAACTTAATTTTATAATTCTAGACAGATTTTTTGGAATACGAGGAAATAACTCTTTTTTTGCTGTTTTTGGTACTTTTTCCTTATGAGTTCACTAAAAAATTCAACACAGTTACCTTTTCAAAATATGGTTCTGTTCACATTTGCTACCCGAATAATTGCATCAAGTCTTCTGGTCAAAAAGTTGTTTCCAAGAAAAAAAAAACCATAGTAAAATCACTATAACTTCTTTACTTTGCTCAAAATCTAAAATAAAAATAAGTTTCTCTCCGTCCACCCCCCAAAAAAAACTTTCACGTTTTATTTTAAACGTATTGTTTAACATCTCTTACACAACATCTAATCGAAATCCGTGAATAATTACCACAACCGCTATAATTTAAAAAAAAATTCGACATTTGATGATTTGTGAGGACAATTATTATACCTACTTTACTATAGTATACATGAAATAAGATAAAAATTGGAAACAATTATTATCATTAATATAGGTACAACCGAAATTGATGTACCTGAAAATCATTGTCACACTCAATGATGACAATTATTTAAAGTGTATATATTATATAATATATTAAAAGTGTACCTATAGTAGTTTTAACGTAGGTAGACAAACAGTTGATACTTGATACTAAAGTGTTTGAATTCGTCACGCACTAGGCGTTATTTTCTTTTAAATTTTCATTGTGCTAATTCGCCATGACAAAATATTCGTCATCGCCGTTTATCAAAAAATGTAGTCTACGTTTCATTCGCCACAGAACCACTATTACTAACTATCGTCATAAGTATACCCCCACGTGATTACTATTTTAACGTCGACCACATCGGATCACGATTACAATGTGTTCGATAAATATACTATTATATTATATATTATATATATATATATATGTATATAAATTGATCTTTAATATATTGTTATTTCCGATGCGGAGTAAAAAAATGTATACCTAGTATTTACCTATAAAAAAATACCTATCACGATTTAAAAAAAAAATAATGATGATAATAAACTGACAATGAGACTTATTGTCATCCACCGTCGATGTTTAAACAGACGGCTACAACTGGTTAAAAGCCGAACATTATATGATTATTTGTAGGCGACCGATCGATCGACCGATCGTTTATTGTGGCTGTTATATGCGCGCTTAACCCTATAATTTGGACACGCGGAGGCGATTATTATATTAGGATCTACGCCCGGGGCCGTTGAAACAAAACTATATAATAATATCAAAATCGTATTTCGATCAAAAAAAAATAATAGCAATAACATTATACATCTATATATATATATATATATACATATTATATATTATATTTGTATGGATCGTTAAATTGTATATGAGAACATTATTGGACATATTATATATTACGGCGTTTATTCTGGTAATTCGTTCGTGATGCATTACGGCAATTTAACCATTAAAAAGAATATATATATAAAAATAAAAATGTTAAAAAATAAAACCAGATTTTCCCCGACCGCATAATATAATCAGCTAATATATTATGCCATGCAGATCAGATTTAATTAATTGATACAGATACACAATATATATACACATACATAGCTAGTATACATACTGCAACTAAATTCTGATTTTTATCAATGTGGAGAGAAAAAGTTTATGATTAGGAACATCTAACTTTCGTTGCCTAATCAAAACAGTATATAAATTAGTTATTACCTCTGATCATCTATTCGAAAATACCATAATTATTATAAATCCACTATCGTTATAATTAGAAGAATGATTTATAACATATAGGAATACATAATTGTATTGGAATGAGACATTTTTAATCTGATAAAAAATATCTACAATTTAGACAACTTTAATTGAAATGAAACCAACTTCATATTCCATATTTTAAAACATTCGATCATAATATATCGTCATTGATATATTTGGTGGTTTATCCATTCCTCGAATAAGGGAGGAGGCGTTCCCCTACTACGTTTAAAATAGCTAACGTCCTTTTACTGAAATTTTCAAAGGAATATGTTTATTACTGGTATTCATGGGAACCATAGACGTAAAAATGGTACAATTCCAATTTTAAATAAACATATAAATTTTGAAAACAACAAAAATCAGGATACTTTTATATTTATCGAGACCATTATCTGATAACAATAATACACTCATTTTAATGTTATTCATAAAATCTATTTTTAGACCGATTGATATGGGCATTTTTTATGGTTGATTGGTAATTTGTTTCATGCTTGTATTTAAAGGGCCTCGCGACTGATAATATTATATCAAAAACAATTACTGCCCCTAATTTCATAAGACCGAGACGATGTTTATTCAGACATTAATTTTCAAGACATTTTTGTATTCTTTAGAACTTGCTTGAGGTTTAGTATCAAGAATACTTTTAATTTTAATTTAATTGTAATTACAGTAGCTTAAATATTGAGAAATGTGATTAATTTCCAACACAAATATTTAATTAATTATAAATAATGTACGAAATATTTTTGATACGATACCTCGCGAAAGTTATGAGAATTCTATTAATGTTTTAAACTTTATTATTAGTGTACGCGTTTTGACGTTCTGATGGAACTAGAATTGTCTATTTAAGCGAAAAATATAAAATAATGTGTAGTTATAAAATAGACCGTTGACATGTGCGATGTGCACTCGGGTGAGTGTATCTATAATCTATCTCTAACTCGCGTATAGTTACTAACACTAATGATCATTAATTACGATTCACACCAACATAAAGCCATTCGTCGAAATCATAAGATATTGTCTGTATAATACTCCAATTTACAGACATTTCTAAGCCCCTTAATGTTAATAACAAACGATAGAAATATTAAATTTAGTATATGATAATTTACTCAAATTTAAATGAAAATTTGTAATTGTCTATTTATATAAAATGCTGTGGTACCTACTACTTACACTATTAAATAAACAAATTATATGGAGAAATTGTCTTAAATTTAAATAATTAAAGAATACAGTTGGATATTAGGATAAAAATGGTGGACAGGTGGTGTATGGTTTCCAGTGATATTTAATACTATATTTGAAACACTATTTTTAAATTTCTTATTGAGCTACTACTACCAGCCATTACTTTAATTTTTTCAATTCAAACACTGAATTAATCTACATGTTTTTTAATGTATGACTCATGTTACAATTAATTATGTATTAAAGTTTTCAAATATCTACCCTATAATTTATCTTTATTACCTGAGTTAATAATTATTAATATTAAATTTATTATGAGATAAGATAAGATAAGATGAAATAAGATGAGATGAATAATATTATACTTACATATGATTTATAAATGTGCATATTTTTATAATTTAATAACATTTAAATGCGTTCTCTAATGTTATAATGTAAAGTATTTTTATTTATGGATACCTATTTAAATGTTTACAGTATACTAGATGTACAAGTCAAATATGACTTTTAACAAACTTACATACAAAAAAATGTTCGTGTAGTATAACAACAATATTTTCTACGAATTCGGCGTTTTTAAGAACCTAGTTACCTAACAACTTAACATATAAGCATATGCTTGAATGGATAATATACGATGAGTAGATAGTTTGTGGTCTCTTATATATTTCTTTAATCTAATCTTATTCGATCAAAACTTCAACTTATGAAAACCTAGTAAAAATACGTCATTATCATATTATTATTTTATATATTTACTTATATACAAGCAATGTATATAGTATAATTTAGATACAGTAAATAGGTATATAATAGTTTGAGAAAAAAGAAAATATATGTAAGTGATAATCCGGTTTTCATACAAATAAATAATGGCATCAATTATTTTTATATCTCAAATTTTAATAGAACCCTCTAAAATGCCGTGGGGGACTAATATTTCTAAAAAAAAAAAAATATCTATATAAGACATACGATGCTTAACAAAAAATCTATTATATAGGTAAAAGTACAATATTACCTACTCTACATATAAATTAAATTCTATAGGTATCTAATATCTTTACATCAGCTAATATATATATATATATCTACATGGTAATATTGCAATATTAGAACTTTCTATAATACAAACAATGGCCATCTTGTATTTATATAGTGAGTCCTATACAAATTTAGAAATGGTAATATTGTTATATATAAGTTTAATTTTATAATTTATAATTTGAATGAATAACAACTGAAACCTGTTTGATCAGCCGAAAATTTGATAACTTGATATCATAAATTGTTTGTATGAAATATTTGTATTCAAATTATCTAATGATAAATTATAACTTATAAGTAATATATTATTATTAAATTTTTTCATATAATATATTTACAAATCATATATACTACGTTACACTTAATAGAATAAAAATAAATATAAAATAAGCAATCGATAAAATACTTTCGATATTTGTTTATAATGAAGTAATAAATATACCTATTAGCAATATTAACCTTTAGTAATATACCTATTGCTAAAATATATAGGTATAACTGGTATGCGTATAGGTATATGTTTGTATAAAGATTTTAATTGTTTGTAATTGTTTTAAAATCATTTACGATATTTTAACAATATTCTCAAATTGATAAAAATGAGAAATTTTAAAATAATATTTTAAATACAATTTTATAAATATATATATACAAAAACGAGTGATATGGGATGACATACAATTTATATTCAAAATTAATGTCAACATTTTTAATTGTTTGATTCCATTTTTTTTTTTTAATTGCATGTATAGAACCCCTTCCCTTAAAAATTTGGATTTAAACGTTCTCTTAAAAAAAAAAAAATATATATATATATATATATATAAGTTTATGTTTGTATCATGAAAATATAATATGTATATAGTTATAGTTAAAGTTATAATCATTTTTTTTTTCTTGGTCAATATTTGATTGAAAGATTTTGAATAAGATTTCATTAAAATATTTCATTAGTTTGTCTGAATAATATATGACAAATATGCATAATAATATTTTTATAAAACTTGATTTTAACAATAATTTTTAATTTTATTAATAAAAACAAATTTTTTTGGGAAACATTCCAGCCAACCTCCATGCGGTGTATTAGATGTACTGAGTAATACTAAAAAACTGGATCTATGGACCCAACTCCAGTATTCGAGAAAATAGATTGAAAATCAATTCTAGTTGTATCAAATACTACCACAGACCTAACTCGTATTTATGTACCACAAGAAGAAATTAAATATCTCGACACTTAACTCGAGTAATCCCCAAAAATGTATATCATTAATTAAATAATTTTATATTTATTATCAAATAAATACAAAAATTTAATATACATAATATAACAATAGTACCTATTACTTATATTTTTATTAAATATTAATTATACCTAAACTGAAAAATTATTAAACTACCTATTAAAATAATTATTCAAATAACATAGGTACTTAAGTAAAAATAAATTATATAGGTATAAATAGATATAAGTTTTTTTTTAGTATTCTTCAATCTTCAAATCGTTATTTATTTTTCATTATTTAATCAGTTTATTTAGGACTTCATCCAAAAATAATAGGCCATATTTGCATTTATATATATATACCTATTTATACATATATATTATATAAGTAGATATATATATATATATATATAAATTTTTTCTTCAAAAACATCGAATACAGACATAAGTACAGTACTAAATAATATACTGACTTGTCATTTGGATAGATATATTTGATTATTCTTATTCTGCAAGCGTTCTAAATTTCCAGTTTCTAAACGTATTTTAAACAATAAACTATAATTTCATAAATAATATTATAAAATAATTTGTTTATTATAACCTACTACTATACTTATATTATGTATAAAAACCAACAAAACGAATAAAAATTATAAATATTAATATTAGTAACCACAGTAATGAATTATAAGAACATAAAAACGGACATTAAATTTCCAGTTTTCTATCTCTGTATGAATAATAAAATGTAGGAATTATCGATTGTGAAATCAACAATATCACTCAGAATGTTAAGAAGTAACAAGAAACTTAACGTTCATAGTTCACACAAACGATATACCTATATTTATATAATATAATATAATATTATTTAAATTATACATTTGTATCGAATAAATAGTAAGTGTACCTATTGTTTATTAAAGATATACATTATTTTTTTCACTGTTTTAAGCTTAATTATATCTGTATAAAATATTATTTTGTCTACATAATATCATATAGTAGGTATAGCAAACTATATTACCATAATACCATATACCTACTTCAAATTGTTTGATATTAATTTACGTGTATATACCAAACTATAATACGTGTATCATAGTAGCATCAGATTTTAAATTGAAAGCTCACCATTGGAATAGGTATTATATATGATAGAGGATATTATGTTCGGTCGAGTATGCAATGAAACAATGACAACAGTTCATTCGAGTACTTAACGAGAAACGTACAATATAAACCTTTATCAGATATAAAATATATTGTTTAGGGTTTAAACTAAATAGTAAATCATTGTCGTCGCGATATAAACACTTGGAACATTATTCGTTTTAACATGCACAATCGAAATATTTTTTGTTGAATGACAAGAAAATATCGTAAATGTAACATTGCAATTAAATTGTGCAACTTTAAAAAATTATTATTTTTATATTTGGTAATATTAATAGTTTTTATTAATATTCAAACTATTTCATTAATTTAACCTACCAAATCATTATATTTTTATCAAAACGGGGCTATTAAAATAATTGTACGTACTTTTATGAATTTTTATTCCTTTTAATTAATTATTGAAATATGAATATAGTAAATAGCTAGAAGTAAATTTAAATCTAAAATTAAATTAAAAATATTTATTTGTTTTCACACTTAAATTCAAATAAATATTATTAATATCATTTTAGATTAAATTATAAGGGAATATATATAAGACCATGTCCTATATATATATATATGTAATAGCCAATTAATAAATAAATTTATAAACTATAAATGTATATTATATACATTTATTATTATGTACCCTATAACTCTATCGGTATATTAGAATTGGTTCAGAAACATATTCCGAATTGATTCTTGAACTATTTATTTATTTATTTCAATTTTTATGTCAATGTCACATTCAATTTTATTAGGTATGATTAAAATGTGATTGTATAGCTTTTTCAGTAAAAATATTAATCAGATTTATATAATTTTAATTTTTGATATTATTTATAAATTATTACAAGCAAAAAATGATATGGAATAATATAACTAATAGTAAAAAAAAAATCATCAGTATAGTATATAGACTAAATTATATACAAAAAACATATACCTTGAAATTTATAGGTATTATAAAAAAATCCAAGAGGGAACCAACATGAAATTTGGACGTCAGTCCCACAAAATATCAGAACTTATAATGAATTTGAAACGTGTATGAAGTTAGCCCCTCCGCCTAGTCCAAATTAAATCGGACAAATTATCACTTGAAGTCCTTGGTTTTTAAGTAATTGTAAGTTCATTTCTTAAATTTTTGAGTTCACCGAGAACGGAGATATGAACAAAATTACCTTGGAAGGGCTAAATTCACACTAGCCTCTCTCCATCGTCCGAATTAACCAACCTAATCTAACCAATTTAAAATTAACATGTGTATCGAACTATATTTATGTATACACACAATAATACAGGGTGATTATTTTATCCTGCTCATCTCACTTTCTCTCTGAAAAATTTTTTTGAATTTTTGTTTTTTATAAACTTATGAGACTTATGTCAGTAAATTTTTGTATAAAGTTATACAATTTTACTATTTGCTATCCCTGTTATTTTTTAGGTATTGCAATTTTCTTAAATAGCAAACTTTATTTTTGACCTAATATTCCGACGACGTGTATATTTCGGATAATTGATTGATTAATATTGAATATGAACCAGCAGTTCATTATTTATTATAATTTAAAGTTTAGAAGAGCGGACTTTAAAAAATTATTCCTTGTCCCTCCATGCACTGTCTATCAAAACTAAATGCTTAAAAATTATAAATAATGATATTTTGGTTTAATATTCATATTCGATATTGATACATTAAAAGTTTCAGAAAAATATTCTGCGTCCAAATATCAAGTCAAAAATATAGAATATGTAATTTAAAAAAAGAAAAAAACAAAGAAAAAATAATAAAAATTCTAACTTTATATAAAAATGTAATGAAATAAGTATTTCAAGTTTATAAATAACAATTTTAAAAAGATTAATATTCACGGAGAAAATTAGACGAGCACGTTAAAAGAATCACTCTGTATATGTATTAATATAAATTATAATAAAGAACAGTGTTTTTGGATTTAAAATATTGTACGATCAGTAGTAAAAAAGGGTTTCTTTTAACTATTAAATTAGAAAATATTGCAATTTGTGAATTTAGTATAGATAATTATTGTTTTCTTTAAGTACAAATTTACACTTCCTTAATTATTTAATTATCTCAATCTATAGGTACTTCCTGAGTTTACATTTTTTTTTCTGAAATCAAAGCATTAAACGAGGTTGGGCTATATAATAGATATGCTAATACAATTAGGTTTAACAAGTAGTTTTACATATTTTAGAATATACAGCATAGATATACATATATTTATTTACTTATTTGAAATTTTGTTTGCTGTACCTACACGTATACCCACATAAATTATTACACCATACCATACATAAAGTGTTGATATTTATACTGTAAGCGAGCTTGATGATGAGATTATTTTTAATATTATAATAATTGATGTTTAAAATTTGATTTTGTTGAAGTTTCATATTAAATAATGTTCATGGCTAAAAATAGCCGGCCGAATATTGTGAAAGTATGGTATATTTTAAGCTCGCAGTAGTTAATACACGATAGTTATATGAAGAATTTACGTGGATTCAAAACGTTTCTATCTAAAACAGAACAGTAAAACGTGACCTTATTGGATACCACTGATGTAATGTCCAATTACAGGTTAACTATTTTTATTTCCTTGATGCATAGATATTTTTTTTGTTCTTAGTGAAACTACATTTAGACGAAAATAATGAAATATTTGAAACTAAAATAAAATCGTGACAATATTTTGGCATGAATTTATGATAATATACAGGTATATTGCAAATGTGGTCGTTAATTAATTTCTTTTCTATTTAATATATTTAATTATTTATTGTTTATTTATACACTAGTATTCAACCAGAAAATTTTATAATATTTTTAGACGTACTATACAAATACATAATATATTAAAATAAACAAAAATAATTAGTGCTATATAATTGTATTGATATAATAAACTGTACTTATATAGATAATAATGATTCAATTAATTGAGAAAAGATAAAATACATGAAAATTTTAACTATATATACTATACCTACAAATTATAGCAATTGATTTTCTTATTTGTTTAAATACATATTTAAACAGCTCAAATCTAAGTTTATTGTTCATTCAGCAAAGTGTTCAGGAATTGTGTGATGGGTGGTTTATATATTTATTATTTCTCGGGGTCGGGGAATGTTTAAACACAAAATTGGTAACAATTTTCTAGGCCAGGTTTAAGGGTGGTGGTGAGCTAATAGCTTTGTTTTTAGAACATATACAGCCGTTTTTTAAGTTGTGCTGTATAATATTCTGAAAACTGATCTACACTTGTCATGAAATCAGCTACTTTAGAATGACTCCCACTTTTTCAATTTTTTTCCTTAATTTTCACAAAAATTTAAAATGTCGATTTTTAAATGTCCAAATATATTAACTGCATTTATTGAGGACTTAGAGAAGAAAAAATAAAAAATTGTGAGAAAGTCGATCTAAAGTAGACATTACGACAAATT
The DNA here is from genome assembly GCA_025469235.1 of Pemphigus obesinymphae. NCBI lineage: Eukaryota > Metazoa > Arthropoda > Insecta > Hemiptera > Aphididae > Pemphigus > Pemphigus obesinymphae. Next base: position 29,190 of record JAIPRL010001934.1, read on the forward strand.
CAGATCAATTTTTATAATCCTTATTGAATCACTAGATTCATCAGTACGTTGAAATAGAAATAGTCTAAATTGCTATGTTACATGTGTGATAGAAAATAAATAATAAATGTAATAGACATCTCCGTTTCTAATCCCCTTAAACACTATTACACAATACGCCTTATATCCAAGTAAATTAACTGCTAAAATACAAAACTATAGCTAATAAAAAAGACATTGTTAAAATCATTGAAAAAAATAGTTTCCAAAAAAAAAAATCAATACCAGATGTTCGTTTATAAATAATCTATATTGTTGTTAGGCTTTGTCTTCAATAATAATGAACCACTATAATTATACAACTCGAGTGTTAAATAAAATGCATATAGGTACCTATTTGTATTTTTGTTCGTTTATCAATTATTATTGATAAAGGATTTTTTTAACCAATACAGGTATATTGTATACCTATTATATCACATATAATATCAAATACCTATGTATGAATACTTTACAATTGTATATGAGTGGAAATAAATACAAAATTTTGTTTATTTGAATGCAATATTTTTTTTTTATATTATTATTGCATATATTTGTACGTGATATAAATCGTTTGCATACATTTTAAATTGGTTACTTAAAAATCGATGACTTATCTGCACACAACAACTTTATTAATTATTGTTAGAGATTTAAGCAATAATATAAAAATGGATATTGGACATTCAAATATTGGCAAACGATTTTTTAATATAAATAATTTAAAATTAAGTACTTAATTGAATTTTTTTAATTCGATACATGTATAAAAATATATTGGCTTCTGCAAATATTTTACTTATAATAAAATGGAATACAATTATAAAAGTTCACAACTATATCTTCTAACATCTAATCACGACGAAAATAATTAATAACTAAATAATGATCATAGAATAATATGTGTTGTTACTTTAGGTTCTGTGTGGAGCAAGAAATCTAGTGATATTGCTATATTATTTACAACGTCATTTTTTTTTCTCTGTAAGCCACTTTTTGACCAGAAAAAGTCAAGTAGGAGTTTTGCAGTAAAGACTTATTTTTCTAAAATATAAGCTCTAGTTAGTACTATTTGAAATGGTATTTTTTCGATTTTTTCAGTGGTTTCCTTGTACTTACATAAAAAAACTATCTTTTATAATGAAAATATTTTCTAAGTGTAGAGGAAATAACAAAATAATAAACAAAACTGTCATGGTTATCTACTTTAAAAAAAATTATATTATCTACTTCTTATTTTTAGTATTATTATTACACAGGAGCTCCGCTCATAATCAATTTATTGAATGTAATGATTTATAATTTTTTTTTTTTTCAAATGCAATACATCCACGAAATGTATCCTGTCCAATAATCGAAATGTTTCCATCCCTATTGACAACTGACGAGCCTTTTTACTCAAACAAGTGGTTGCCATATGTACGTACATTAAAATTATACCTATATGTGCCTACATATTATTATATTTAGACAAGTTTGAAACCCACTCTGCGTTTGTGCTGAACTCCCGATTTCCAAACATATTTTATACAATATTATAACACTGAAAATATTATAAATAAAATGAATAATATTTGTCTCCCAAGTAACCAAATCAACAATGTTTCTCGTAACTATGTAATACAAATATTTTAATACGAACAATATCTACGTCTTCCAGGTAACCATATCAACAAGCCCGTAACTATATGTACTAGTAATTATACGAACAGAAAGTGTTTCCCGGGCTGATTTGTGGCATTCGACTTCTGCCGACGGGTCCATTGCAGAACTTTAGGTTCCGATGTATCGGACCCACCAGAAATTAACTCCACCCGCTATTGAAGGGTTTTGTCGCCGCGATGAAACAGATGTATCAATAGACATGCTGAACTCCATGTCGTATCCGGTAAGACCCGGCGCCCACCGAAGTGACGTGGCGTGAGATGCATATAGTACCGCTCAGTGATCTGACGTGACACGTCATATTTCAGTAGTCATTAACATGTCTTCCGATGAAGATGATTTGGCTTTTTTTAAATTTAATTAATGTAATTAATGTAAATCAAATTGGCAAACGCAAATATTGGGTACATCCATTTTGGCGAAAAAATTCTGAAACGCGTGGCGCATTTTCATTGTTCAATAAACTATGTGATGAAAATCGTTTTCAGTAATTTTATAGAATGAAAATTAAACATTTAAAAATTTAATAGAGTTAATTGGACCTATAATATAATTAAAAAATACACCAACTGATTGCGTGAATATATGTTTCGCGTGGCGTGGCGTGACGAAAAGTAGTACATGCAATACTTTTTCGTCTGGCAAGTAGCAAGGTAATGGCACGTTCGATAAACCCGTAAGAAATAGGTAACAACCAAAAAATTAAGGAAAAACGGTAAACAGCACGATTTTGTTAAAATCGAATATCTATGGGTTTTTCATTGTAACTCCGTAAATAATGGTCCTGAAGTCTTGACATTTGCACATAAAATGTATTTTAATACAATGTTAGGTAATGTAAAAAATTTCGACTAGTTTTTTTTCCCAATTTTAAAGTTATTTTTGTCATAAAAGAGTTAATTTTAGGTTTTAGGTCTTGAAAATTGTATAAAATGTTAAAAATATGTCATTTTAGCGATATGGACACGGGTCCAAGCGCCACCCTGGTTTAAGCTATAGGTACGCCGTACCCGGTTCATTTCCGTTCTAAAAACCGGTTCCGTTACAGCTAACTTGTCCGTAGATAAACGATAGACGGGTTCTTATGGTATCCACGTATCTGAGACGCATGGCCCTAAGGTGGCCGTAAGGTACACCTTACATTTCTTCGGCGGCCCTCCGGAGTCGTTTGGTAAACGGAACTTTCGTAACCGTTCGGAGCTAGCATCCCCATGATGACGGGTACTTGTGGTAATCGTGTGTCTGAGGCGCATGCCTGACATGGCCCTGTACCTCGTGTTTTCCAGGCGACTACCCCGGGGCGTTTGTTAGGAAAGACGGAATTCCACCAGGGAGCGGGTTCTTATGGTAACCCGTACGCCCAGCTGCTTCCTATAGACGCCCAGTCACGTTAACCGTCAACTAGTGACCTGTATCTATAGTGACGTTTCCAACCTGAACCGTATGGAGGTGTAGCAATAAAACTCGTCGTTGACTGTGATCACACTCAGGCCAGTAACTAAGGACAGACGAAAAGACATGGCGGGGGTGACAACTTATGATTAGAAATATAAAATGTTTTTAATCATTATGAAACGATTAAATTATAATACACTTTAATATTACTATATGTTTTTTAGTTTTAGTAAAAATAATAACCAAAATTATTTTCATAACATAAATAACTAAATTCTTTCGAAATGAACAGGTGTCTTTTTATTTAAAGTTCCGTATTTAATATGATAATCTGTAAAAGCTTTGTACACAGTGGCTATTTTTAAATAATTCAAACTGCACATTACGTGGCCAAAGCTAATTTTCGGTAAGCCATTCGATTCGGTAGCAGCTGTTCCAATTATACATCCGGAAAACGTGCAATTGCTACAAAACTCGACCGATCCATCTACGTACAATATTGCATTTTCAATAACAAAATAAAAAAACCCACATATACACAAAAACCTTTTAGTTATGGCTCGTGTTCACCTAAAGGCCGAGACGAATTTTTAGCATTATCGCGTAAAACATCTGGTCCATTATATACATTTAACGCCGTTTATCAGAAATAATACACATATAGGAAAGAGGGCTGGAAATTAATGGAAAATAACTTGCGGTAAAACACACAGTAAAACTAGCTCATATCGGATTAATCGGTTGACCTAAGCAATAATTTTACGCCGTCGCCGCCACCACACTATACGTGTCAATTAAAACCCATAAAATGTTTAGGGGGTAGACCACTTTTTAACGGATTGCATTTTGTGACCGTGTCGGTAATAATAAAAAACGAGATTATTGTGTCATACGTCATCGGATTTACGATTTACGAAATTATATATTGATCAAACAATTTATATATAGATTATATGGATTATCATATATATATATTAAAACCATTGTCCGGAAAATTAAAATCAAAAATATACTTTCATATTATGGCTAATTTTTTCATAAAGGTAGTACCTGTGTCCTATATATTTGTAGTTAATCAATTTATATATTATGCATATTATCGAGTTATTATACACTTCATTTTTAATAAGTAATGTCCAATTGTTTTACAACCATTTTAATATTAAATACGTGAAACTGCGAAAATTATATTATATGTATCCATTATTTGTATAGGTACCATAGCTACCTATTTATTATATTTGCTCATGTTTGACCATAAATGATATAGGCATAAACAAATTCAAAAACAATGAGTTTCAATTACTTCACATTTTGTATTATTTTCTATCAGCCCCTATTTTAGAAAACAATTCATACTGCACACTTTTACAATAGGGATATATGACGGGCTTTGCACCCCATCCCTATACATCATCGTTATTTTAATTACTATATTTGTAATGAAAATAAATAAAAATAAAAGACGATTTTTATAAAATTACTTGTTATATTTATAAATAAATATATTTATAATTATAGGTACTTGTATACACAAAAAATATGTATTTATCACTAAACGCTTTTTTAATTTGTACTACACATTTGCATTTTCGTATTATACACTAAAATAGGAGCTGTTTCCTATAATAAGTACATAAAATACATAAATAAACCTATAGAACCTATATATTATTATAGAATAAAATATATTAGCACTATTTACATAGCCACATAGGTATAAAAGACAATGTGTGTACGATTGTGGCTTATAGACTCAAAAACTACTCCACCAATTTGGAGAGCAGTTTCAACCACATCCAATAGGTGGCGCTGGAAAAACTTTTTTTTTATATTTTCACACCTAACTCCTCATATACCAGGTAAAATTGTTTATGGGTGAAGCCGGGTAATTCAGAGTGTTAAATATAAATATGAAAGTATGCTTTATTTTAACAGAAAAATAATTTATAAAAAGTACTATCATAATATGATTATGCGTATTTCTTACCTATATAGGTATAAGTTATTTATCTATAGTACCAAGGTAGTAGGTATGGTAATTATCTTAACTGAGGAGGAATTCGGGAACTCTATATCACCTCCAACATTTTTTCAAAAGTAAAGAAATGTAGATATTTTTAACAATAAAATATATTATATAGTGTATATTTATTGTAAAAAATATTATATGTTACTTATAATCAATTATTATATTATAATAAAATTTATATGTAATTAAAGTTAATTGAACTAAACAAATATGAACGTCATTTATCTCGTTCCGAAAATGTTATTTTCAGTTACGGCTCTTTAATATCGAACACTATGTAAACCAGTAATATATTAATATTTATGAATAATTAAAAATTATTTTTAGGTGCATGTTAAAATAGTGAAAATTCCATAGAAATAACGATTAAAAAACAATAAGGAGAGATCTGGTAGATATATCTTTCAGTATAGTTTTTCAGCCTTATTTGATTCTATATTTCCATAGCATTTTTGATAATTTTCCAAGCGTCTAAAAATTATTTTTAGTTAGATATTTATGAGATAAATAATTTGTATCAATAATAGTTTGTCAGATTTAGTATAAATTAATTTCTGATCAAAAACCACTCAAAACAATAATAAAAATACTATCAACAACATTTTAGAAAGTTAAGACAATTACAAAAATGAAATAATTTATCTCTCAATTAAAGTATATTCCCATCGCTTTGGAAGACGTCCTTTATTTTACCTATTTTAAAAAATCATTAACTTCGAATTATCGTCCAATCTCTAAGTTATCATCCATTCCGAAACTTTTTCTCATTTAATTTCATCAAAATTAACAAATTTTGTTCTTCATTACTAGCGAATAGTCAATTTGGTTTTATCCTAAAACGTTCTACTTCTAATAATACTTGTCATTAACTAAAAACATAATACTCCATTCGTTCGAAACCAATGCACAAACTGATGTAATATATACAGACCTCTCCAAGATTTTTGATCAAGTTAATCACTTAATTCTTATTAAAAAACTAAAATCATTTAGATTCTCGGGTTCCTTACTTAATTGGTTCTAATCATTTATTTCTGACCGTTTCCAAATTTTTAAACATCTTAATTTTAAATCTACGCTTTTCCTAGTTCCTTTGGGTGTTCCTCAAGGTGATCACTTGTCTATGTTATTCTTCAATATTTTTATCAATGACCTCCCGTTATAATGAATTCCAATATACTTATTTTTGCTGATAACGCTAAACTCATAAAAATCATAAAAATTGAACAAGATGCGATTAGCTTACAATCAGACATTAACAACTTACTTTTGTGATGTGATAGTATTTTTGAATGCCAATAAATGTAAATGTATGAATTTTTATCTTAAAAAAACCCCAATTACCTATCAATATTCTATTTCTACCTCTAAAATCTAATTTGTTTCTCGATTTAGAGACTTAAGCATTATTTTTTATTCTAAATTACATTTTCTTCTTCACACAGAAATGAGATTAATAATAAAGCATTCCGTAATTTAGACTTTATTGAGCGCACTTGTGACTCTTTCATTCATCCTTTTCCTTTAAAAATTCTTTATTACTCTCTTGTTCACTCCTATTTAGAATATTGCCCTCTCATTTAGATAAATAATACGCCAAAACAAAACTCTACCCTTGAATTTGTTCAAAATACATTTTTACATTTTATTTCCTTCAAATTTAATATTCATAGATCTCCTCGTAGTTCTTATAATAATATTTTGAACTTTCTTACTTAATCTTTCACCACTTAATGAACGTCATTTCCACTAATTAACAAGATTTATTCATGAATTATTATTAGGTTCCATTGATTGTCCTGAATTGTTTTCATTAATTCGTTTAAAAATTAATTGCCTTAACACCAGACATTTGAAACTTTTTTACCCATTATTTTCAAATAAAAATTATATTTTAAATTCTCCTGCTAACCTCCTGATGGTTGCTGGTAATACTTATGTCTTTGATTTTATTTAACTTTTCTAATATCTGTATTATATTATATACTTTTTAGTTTTTCTCATTATATTCATTCTATTATTAAGCATAAATATTTATATTTATATTGTTATACCTTTTTCCTTTTTGTACACTAATATTTTTTGTATTTTCTGTACACATTATTAATTATAAAATTGGACTCATGTCCGTATATTGAAATAAATAAATAAATAAATTGTACATTTTTCATTTCATGATATAGCAAAAAGTGCTCATGTCTTTAACTGACCAATTTCATATTTTGAATATTATACATCTACCTAACAGAATGTATTATTTATTAATTGAAAATCATTACATTTACTATTAATTTGACCAATATACCTAATAAAAATAATAAATATATTATTTATTTCATTTTTTGAAGAACAATATTTTCTATATTTAGAAGTATAAAAACTAAAATTAATGTTTGATTATGTATATATGTTTTATATATATGTAATTATTATATTATAAATGTGTTGCACTTAACGTTGATCTAATGTAGTAAAGTTTAATGGTTATAGATATGACCAGATGTACCTGAAGCAGTATATAGGTAAGTAATTGCAGTTTCATTAATAAATTTAACTACTTATTTTAAATTTTACACAAAATATGATTTAATACTATATTAATATTATTTAATAGTAGGTATATATTATAATGAATAAAATACACTCACAAAATAGAATTATTGAAACTGCAGCAGTTACACTAGAATTTTTACGCAGTTATAAAATGGATTTATAATAATTTGCTAATATTTATATTATAACCCGGCACCATAAATTATAGTATATCAAAAATATCATTAATTTAATACTATAATATTAAATAGACAATATATATTAGTATAAATGTATGTGTATTTATGTATAATGGTCTAATAATGTTATAATAAATACTCATAACTAAATATATGATATATCTATGCTCTGTAATTTTGATTGAATTTAGATAAACTGAGAGGCATACGTTTATAGATTGGTTTGTGAAATCTGTCATTAATATTGCATTATAAATTTGTTAACATATCACACAGTATATATATAATAGGCTTTACACTCGAGATATGTAAAAATACAATTTTTTTTTTCACATGGTAGAGATTTGAAAAAGTGTCCCGTCATTAATGGTTCTGGCGATGCACCCCTTCAATTGAAGTGTGATTTTTGTGGTCCCGAAAGGGTGACATCGTTTTCAAAGGCCTGGGATAAAATTAATACATTAAACAATAGGATGGGGCGCACACAATCATATAGGTATATAAATCATCATCGTGTAATAAAAACTTAGTATTTGATGGTCAACCGATATTAAATAATCACAATATATTTCGTTTCCAAAATACGTGTTAAGCCAATTTACTAAAATCTGATTAAATATGCATGAAATAACACTAATTATAGGTATACTACAGTTACTATTAATACTATTAATAATATATATATATTTTTTTTTTAAATTATTGTTTTATTTAATACCTGGTACATTTACCCAACAGCATTTAAATCTACGTTTTACCACTAAAAACATAATATTACTAAAATTGAATTAAATGTCTCTAGATTTTATAATTTAAAAATATACCTCGTAAAATAATTATTGCGAGTATAAACCATAATGTAATGCTATTTCAATAAAATAAATATAGAATAAATAAATTTCATAAAATCGTGTAGTTATACTTAAATGTAAAATAGTATTATAAAATATAATGGTTAATAAAATGTTCATTTACTTCTAATTTATTTAGTAAGATTTCCTATTTTTTTTAACTTGTTCGTACCTATGTAAATGTACACCTGCCATAATATGTACAATTTAAAATTAATTATTACCGTAAAATTGATCAGACTATTACGTGTGTAGGGTATTGCATTTTAAAAAAATCGCCTTATGTTAACCGTATAGATGACATAATATACACAATGCCATACAATAATAACCAAGTATACAGATTACAGTGTAATGCACATTGCACGGACTGCAGCATAAATCATAATCTAGATTCTAGATCATGATGGTTAAATAATTTATTTTGAATTATTGTTCAAGTTACTTAGCCATGAACCTCTTAATATACATTTTATAATTTCGATCAGTAAGACCAATATAAAATAAAATAATATGTGAATTATTAAATCGCCGTTTGAAACGAAACTTCATTGATAATTTCATTCCGTGATAAAATCAGTTACGTATAGGTACGTACGTACGTACGAGGTTGAACATTTTGAGTTCAATAGGTATAATATAAAACGACTGGTTTTAAACCTCTCGACAATCACTTACCATGAACAATCTTTATACTTACGCTTAACCAGCTGAGCCATGCTCCAGTAATATAACCAGTGTTTGGAACGTTCACTAAAAAATCGAATGCGTTCGTATTCACGTTCATTGGTGTCCTATAAAGAACGCGTTCAAACCCACGTTCCATTAAAAAACGAACGCCGTCATTTTCTCGATTTTTTTTTTTTATTAAATAATTGCAACTTAGTACTTAAGTCTTACTTAGGTATGGTTTACAGAACACCCATTATTTTTTTTAAACGTGCGCTTTAAAGTTTTAATTTCAAAAGTGCTTGAAAAAATTTGCGGTCAGGCTTAGTTGTGAAGTTTTATAGCAATTTTAAGTTATTTTGATTTTGTAAAACATATTTTACGTTGCGTTTTCATGTGAAAATTGTCGTTTCAATAGTTAGTTTATGTGATATATTATATATATTATATATATTTATGTACTATAAATATTTTTATATTTTGTAGTATCTATTCTGTGGTATTTATATCAATATTTTTTATTTTATCGGTATATATTTTCGAATTAAACTGTCCGAGTGACCTTGCCTTATAGATGAGACTCAAAGAAATACACTTAAATCATATTTTAATTAATTTGTTACTTACCTAATCGACAGTGGCGTAATTAAGGGGGGATAAGGGGAATAAATCCCCCCCCCCAGAGCAAATAACTATTACTATAATTAATAACATATACTCTTTTTTTTCTTGTATAACCAGTGGTTTCAAAGGAAATTTTTAAGGTTAGAGTTTAAGGTAAAATTTTAAAATAAAAATCAGATTTAAGTTTAATGGTTAATTATTATCACTGATATGTGATAAGATTAATAAAAACTCTGCGACTTTTATTTTTTATTTTTAAGTTCATGGCCGGTCTAACACTGTTCTATGGAATAAACGGTTTTATTTCCAATGATATATCTGTTATCACAAAATTACAGAAAAATAAAAAGTTGAATTAACTTATTAACGTCACATTGTTTTGTCTTCGTATATATTAATATATAAACTATACCTAAACAAAGCACACAAACAAACAAAATGAAAAGACAATCAAATTCTATTCTTTCTTTGTTTCAAAAAAAATCCAAAGAATCGAATGAAGGTATTGAAGAAAGCCATTTCAACCAACACAGTAAAGAACTTGTGGTAAGAAAATCAAACTATTTTCTGAATTATTTAAAATTTTAATGGATTGATATATTACTATTTAATTTTTCGGACATACGTGTCCTTAAATTTAATCGGAAAATAAATAAATATAATAGTGCTCGAAGCACTTGCTGTGTGTGATAAAAATATATACCCAAATATATTTTTACTTTTAAAAATTCTGTGTACCTTACCAGTCTCGACCACCACACCTGAGCCTGTTCTCCACACTCAAAAGAGTAAAAACATATCTCAGAAGCACCATGGGCGAGGTAATAAAAAATGAGTACATAACTATTGTTAATTTTGTAATTTACATAAAATTAATTGTTATATGCTTACTTATAAGGAACGGTTGAATGGCTTAGCAATGATGGCAATACATCGCAATATTAAATTAAATCCTGATGAAATTATTGACATTTTAGCACAGAAACCAAGGAAAATGGAATTTATATTATAAATTTTAAAAATAAATATTAAAAATCAAAAATAAATTATGGTTTTTTATTTATTAGTTATTAGTAAACCCTATTTACGTATTTTGTAATAATAAATGCTTTGAAAAATTAGATCAGTGAAAAAGGGGGTGTGGGGGGCCGAACTCCTCCCCATTAACGTAATTAAAAAAATAATATCCCCCCCAGAACAAATTACTAATTACGCCACTGCTAATTTACATGGTGTTTCACAACAAATCGGGGGATATTTTAATATTTTCGATTTAATTGGAGACATTCGCGAGCGTGGCGAAAATGTTCCCCCAAAATACTTATGATAATGTCGATACGTATTTCCATGAGAAATTGAGAAATTTAATTATAATTTATATGGATTAAAATTATCAGTAAAAATATTGATAATGCATAATCCTAATAATATACATTCTAAATATGAAAACAACACTTTTTGTCTTTTTATACGAAAACGCAACGTAAAATGTGTCGTAATCAAAAAAAGAAGGTGCACTTCGCTCGTCGGGTGTCAGTAGGGATGGATGCACTTCGCTACTGGCCAGGATACTCTTGGTGGATGTATTGCATTTGAAAGCAATAATAAATCATTGCATTCAATAAAACGATTCTGAGCATAGCTTCGGTGTAGTATTCATAACTCTTAATATTAGTTATATACTCAGTACCTACCTATGTTTAACATTACATCAAAGAACAATTGTAGAAATAAATATGATCTTACGAGATTCCGAAGAAATTAAAAATCTGGATTTGACGAAAAATCGTATTTTTGCCGTTTTTTCGTCAATTCTTGGTAGTTTTTCCTTACGCATTAAAAAAATATTGAGAAAATCGAAAAATGACCTCTCTAAAGTACCAACTAGATGAAATTTGCTACAGGAAACCACGAAAGCATATAAAGATCGGAGCACTCCTTCTGGTACCTAGCAAATTTGTTAACAGAGAAAAAATAAAAAAATAAAAAATGAACATCATTGTAAAACCACTAGCTACCTCGCTACGCTCAGAATCTAAAACTTAATATCGCTATAACTTCAAAACTAAACTTGCAAAAAATAACGAGTGCTCCAAAAATGATAAACATTATAATCAAGAAAACAGGGTTTTTCCGCCGTACCTCACCGCAACTTGTTACTATGTGCATAGTATAGTAGTATATCTATACGTAAATAGTTAATAGAACGATAAATGAACGACTAAATAGAACCATATTGTACATTGTATTTTGTACACATAAAATACCTACTCTCATAGAATAGAATACAAGTATAGGTACGTAGACCCATACAGCCATACCTAATCCAACTTATTGCTCGGCTATATTTAAATGACCGTCACATTAAAATTGAAATACACTCAATTTAATTTTTAATTTATAATTTATTATTATTATCATAGATTAAATATATTTATTATTGATAATCGTGTCTCCAATGAATGATAAAAATTTAAAATAATATAAATTTTGTACAATATCAAATGTAAAATGAACGTTAAATGAACGAAGTAAAATCGTTCACGTTCGTTAAGAAATGGAACGCGTTCACGAATGCTTTCTAATGCCTATTAAATGAACGCGTCCGTAGGTCGTTCAAAAAAATTGAACGCGTTCTTTCCAAACACTGAATATAACCACAGTCGGAATATATTGGGTACATTAATTCTTGGGTAATATAGATATGTACCTATATGATAACAGTTAACAGGCACGGCGAAAGAAAGGAACATTTTTGAATTGTCACTACGTATTTACTATTTAGTAACAATAAGAACGGGCTAGGACCGGTGTCAAAATGTGTTGTACACTGTTCTATAATCTATATAACATAAATACTAAAAGTCACATTATAAGTAGTCAAACCCCATATTGTAATTTTGAGTAAAAAGACCATGGTAAAACCATACATTCTAGCTCCACTCCATTTAGAATCTAATATAATACCTACAACTACGATAGCTGGCGAGAAAGACCCTAATTTTTATAATATAATGATAATCATATTTTACACCTATATTTTTGTTTATAAAATATTATTATTAGATACAGAACTTATATTTACTTCTATTATACCTACTTGAATAATTAATTCCATTCTTCATTATCAAAATTTCTAATTTCAAAAACACGAACATGATATAATTGTAGCTTGCTTAATAGTATTTATAAAACAATGACAATATTAGGTATATTTCTTTAAAAAATTTTAATCGACATAATTATAAGAATGGATATCTATTTTAAATGTTGTATATCAATATATTTTAACAGATTTTTAATCAAAAATTAAAATGCAGAAAATTAAAATGAAAAAGGAAACAATATTTATTAAAACACAGAAATAAAATAGGATTTAACGAAAAAGGGAACAATTTTTCGTGTTGAAAAGTCGGTAGTCGGTACATACTACATAGATACCTACACAATGGGCAAATGAAAATCGCGCTGACCAATCGCGTTATTCCCATCCGTTGAGTAGTCACGTCAACGATGATTCATTAAAGAGTCAACTTTATTCCCGTGTAGCGTTGCCAACCTCCAAAGTTTAATATATCGTACGGTAATAATCAAATTATCGTACTTTCGACCAAAATTATCGTACATTCAACAAAAAAATATTATTAATGATAAAAAGCTTATAAGTTTAACATTGGGGAGAATCACAGATTTTATAAAAATATAATATTAATTTCATCAGTATGTGTTATTATCAAAATCCATGGCGTAAAGAAAAACATGGACTATACGCCTATACAATATATGAAATCACAAAATGTGATATTATAATAATGCCACCAAATTAATTTATTTGAAAATACTTAAATGATAATTTATTCGTACTGTTAAAATTTTTAATTAATTACTCATAAAATACTTTAAAGCATACTAAATCATTATATTTAATTGTAGCTACCTATGCAAGTATACCTACCACTTAAGTGTTATATATTATATATATTTATACATAATGTTATCAATATTATATTAATGGTATCTATTATCTAATGTGCAATTACCATAGATTGTCGATTTGTCATGAAATAAAATAATTAACTACATTAATGGCCGCTTGGGCCCTAGGTGTATTTCTCACGTGCATTAATATCAGTGATATACGTCCTACTTTGTGCGTCAAAAATAAATCCTCGTTGTGTAACCTCTATACCTTAAATCGTGGTCGTATGTAAATACACTGATAACCGTGAAACGGTTATCAGAAGACGGTATTCGACGATCTATCGTTTTCGGGCCGAGTGATCTATCTGTATTCATATAGCGTAATCTGTGATTACATTATGCTAAGTACATTATATCATATATATATATATATATATATATAGGTGTTACGATGTAGAAACGTTTTCCCGCAGGCGGTAGGTAACGTAGCGATTTCCACTGTAAGGAAATAAGTGCGAGCGTGCCAAAAATGAAAACGCGGAGAGAGAAAAAAAAAAAAAAGGATTACGAGAATATTATTATACCTATGATGTACCTGATATAATGTAATACACATGTGAACGTGATGGCGTTTTCGTATACGCCGCACACGCCTGATATTATTTCAACTTTTCGCAGTCGACCGTATTATTTACCTACCCGTTGGGGCGTGACACGACGACATTACCGCGTGTTATTTATACACGTATAATAACCATTACCTACGCATATAATGTACGTAATACGCGCGCGGAAACGACCATTATTCACCGCCGCGTGGACGGATGAAAGCTCGTGTGCGCGGCGGCGGCGGCGGCGGCTCTCGCCGGGCGGCAGTGACGGGCGCCCGGCGGCGACGTTATCAGCGCCTTACAGATGGAAGGAAGCGCCCGGTCGGCCGCCGCTCGTTTCGCGTGTCACCGCCCCCAAAAAACGGTTTCGGCCCGGCTTTGGCACCGGTCCATCATCCGTCCTCGGTATATTGTATAAAATGTACGCTCGTATAACATTATGTTATTTTTCATTTCGGCACATATCGGTCGTTGTATTATTTATATTGTATTATATATAGGTGTGTGTGTGTGTGTGTGCGCGATGACGTCGATCGACCGGTGAAAGAAAAATGTTTGTGGGGGACGAAAAAAGGAAACGCGAATGCCGCGCGCGAAAAGCCACACCGCGTTTTTTTAGTACGACGACGACGACGACGACAAAAAATAAAGAAAAACGCCGCCGCCGCACCGTCACAGAATGATTTATATCCCGAACGCTCTTCCAAATTGATTTCTTCTATTCCCCCCCCACTATCCGCCACGTTTCGACCTCGTCCGACGGATTAATGATTGCGGTAAAAACGGAATAAAACACGATGTTCCTAAACTTTCTACGACACACCGCCAGCAGCGCTGCAGCGTGCACGGTTCGGTTTACAATAACGTCCAAATATTGTTTTGCTATTCGCAATTCCAGAATAATTGTCTGCACTATTGCTCTAATTAATGCGTCTCCAACGCAAGAACCTATTATATTCTAGAATTAAATACAAATATCCTACCGTAGGTATATTTAGGTACCTACCTAATTAAAAAGAAATGGGAATTTAACATGGAAATATTGTTTTTGTTTTCTAGTCGTAAGCCTTAGGCATAATTAATATAAATTTTAAAATACCTATACCTTTTTATAATATTGTAGGTATATCATTTATGACAAATTCAAGTCAATTAGAGGATGCCACACTATATAATGATAATGATTTTCAGTTGTAAAAACACGTTAACGAAAAACAAACGAAATAAACCAACCTATTAAAGTGATTTTAGAGTTCAAACACACATGCAAGTCCACATTTATAGAAAACAACATTTTGGTGACGACCTTTTAGGTAGGTATACATTTTATAGAATATTAATTAACAAAAAAGTTTAAAAAACTAAAAAAAAAAAAATAGTATTTTTATACATTCTATATTATACTATAATAAGGAGGAAGGTAAAAATCCTTCCAGATCGTATCCGAAATGTTGTTTCAAACATTTAATAATTAGTGTTTTCTTATGCTTTTTTTCAGTATCGTAGCTACAATAGGGGCAACTTGTCCTGAGCTCCGAACTCTCAGGAATCGCCAAACATATATATATGAAGGAAGTATGGAGATAATATATTATATCCATACTTCCTTTAAAACTAGGCACGTAAATTTTCATTTTTTTGCTTATTAGTGGTTTGTAAAGTCGATTTCTAGAGAAATGTATACAAATTACCAATTTTCGTTTATTTTATTTACAAAAATTTGATTTCACAGCATGGCACTTTGACTTATTGCTACACCACTGGATTTTTATTAGTTTTTCGTAAATATATTTTTAAAGTAATATTGTGATATATAATACGATATAATATAATAGTAATATTGTGACTGTTTATAGATTACTTCTTTTAAAATGTATTTCAACATTTTTTAATAATTAAATATAATGTAATATAATATAATTTATAATAAATTAGAAAAGTAAATTTTTTAAGGATTTGAATTTTATTTTATTTACATAATATTAACAACATATTATATCTATACTATAGTTATATGCACCTAGTATTTTATATATATATATATATATATAAGCAAGGCTTGTAAGTTCATGCACTAAAAATATGTAATGGCAAAATATGTATTAAAAAGTTCAGAAATATACAATTATATAGTACTAAAAAATTAAAATTATGCACTTGTAAACATGTGCTGTTAAAAAACCTATATTTTAGCTAAGAATACTTAAATATGCACTAATTTTGTTTTAATTTCTGAAACTGAACGTCTATACCGGTTTATATAATTTTATTATTGACTGCAGTCGAGTCATCGATACATGGGATCTATTTATATACCTATCTTAAAAATACGAAAATTTAATATATAATAAAACAAAAAAATGACCATGGCATAATTTATTTATTTTCATTTTTATAAAATGGCATAACATAAATATAATACATTTTAATTTTAAAAAGTTTGTTTTCCTAATAAAGTATGGAATATGCACTATACAATCAAAAAAGTTCAAATATGCATTTGTATGCAAAATAAAATTTCATCATAATCTAATTCCTGTACTTTTGAATCGGATTTCTATCTCCGTTAGCATGATGTAGTATTTAGCACATTTGATATGCAAATGCATTAACTTATGAGCCTTGTATATGAGTTAAGTCTGGTACTCTAGCTAGGAGTACAATTTAAGGGGAACATTAATAGGTAATAACTAATTATGCCATGAAACTGAAATAATATTGTTTTGAAAGTTAGGCAATGGTTAAGTAGTAACTGGTTAGTGATACATGGACCAAACAAAATAGATTTATTTGCTCAAACTTCCATGGCAAACTAGTAACTAGCTAATTTCAATTAACTAAAAATTGTTTTTTAATTTTTAATAGTTTTTTTTTATGCATTTGACTAAACACACATTTTTACATTAACAATAAATATTATTAAATGAAATATAAATATGGTAGACAAAGTTATATAAATAATACTGTTTTTTTCTCATAACAATAGATACATAATACACAACAAAAATTGTACATGCCTAAACATATTTTTAGGTTATAAGATTAAAATATTGGAAAACAATTTATATACCTATTTTTTTAAAATAAATTAACAACTTTTTTCTAAAAATCAATAGTCAATACTAACAAAAATCATAGTTTTAACTATAAATAAATAACTATGAACCTTTAACATTTGGTTACTCATTAGGTACTAACAGTTCAACTAAAATATTCTTAAAAATACATTATACATAACTATATATTATTATAAATAACTGCATGAAACATTTGTTTACAATCATAAAAATTAAAAATACAATAGGAGTAGTTCATTCAAACAGATAATGAGATTGGCTTTTTTTTTTATCTAAATGAATTACTAATGTTTAGAGTAATACATTTTTTGGTAGTTATGTTATGTTATATGTTTTTGATAGATATAAAATCTTATACTACATAAACTAACATTTTTATTAAACAGTCTTATATTTCAAATATATCCAAAGGATTACGATTTCTTGAATATAATAATTATACAATTTTAATAAAAACAATTAAAAAATTCAAGAATTTATAAAAACATCAGGGTGATCAAAAAGTTTAATTATTATGTATAATTTTAAACAAATAATAATTAATCATTTAAAATAATATTTACAACTTTTTATACATACTTTATAATATGAAAGAATATGATAAATTGTTATAAATAATAAATATTACAAGTACCCATGTGTATTACATTAATATACATAGTATACAAAATATGGTTTTACATTAATGTAATGATATACATTAAGTTATCAAAACTAGTATACAAAATAGTCATTTCTATATAAATAGAAAAATCCATCTAATTTTGAGATTGTAATAAATACATTTTTACAAATATAAAATTCTTTGGATTAATGCTCATGAGTTATATTTATATTTTGTTTTGGCATAAAAATTTGAAATCGAGAAAGTAATTTGAACCACTCCTATTAAAAATTAAATGTATAACTACTGTAAAAAAAGGTAAAAATAAACTAGGTAAACTGTAAAATAGACATAATTCATGATATGTAAAATAAATATATATATTAAAGGTTAAAACTATTTTATACATTATACCTAAAATACAATTTTTTTACTTGTATATGTATACTGTTTATAAAATATCACAGTTAAAATATTTCATTTGGCATAAGATCAATGGTTTCAATTTCATCATAATACAAAAATGTATTTTATTTACCTTGTGATTTTCTGAAACAAATTTAAAATTTTAACTATTATGTTATTAAAAATATACCTTTGTATATAATAATTATATTTCAAATACCTTATTGGAAGACGACTCAATGGTTTGTTTTTAGAATTTTTATCTAGTGATTCGTCAGATAATGATTTCTCAGTTTTCTTTTCTGACAAAACAATATGATCTTCATCTACATAACAAGACTGTGGTCTTTTGGTTGCAAATTTTACAAGGTTGCCATTTGCATCTTTTGTAATATCAACATTAATGCTAGACATTACTGGTACACTCATCCTTTTTCCGCGAAAGTTAGCATTTCTCTTGGCAATATTCGTTGAACGAGTTACCACATGTTCGTTATTTCCATGCTTTTTTTGTAATCGACATGTTGGCGATAGCATTCTATCTTTTTTTACTGGTAAATGAGATATTTTCTGCTCTTTAAGTAATCTGACGTTTTGTAAATCAATTGCTGTTTGTTGTACAGGTGTAGGTATTTTTGATGAATGTTCCATCATTTTATTGATGGAAACACCAGTGTCTTTGATAAACTCAGATTCCAACATGCTAAAAATAAGCGTTATATATGATGAATCTTTAAACATTTTTTCTAAAAAAGATTTATGCATTAAAGAATATTAAGTTCGTTAATCTACCCATAATTTTTAGACAAATTTTAATTTTTTATATATTCCTTTTATTGTTATGAATATTTTTTTTAAATTAATTTATATATAATGTAGATTCTGAGTAGTGAAAAAGTTATAGTTTTACAATAATGATTATTTATTCATTTTTCTGTAAGCAACTTTTTGGGTAGAAGAAGTCTAGTAGGAGTTTTAGGGTAAAGAGTTTTTTTGATGACAAGTTCATTCTATTATGTACCTACTATATAATGGTCATTATTTGATTTTCTCAGTAGTTTCCTAAAACGTTGAGAGAAACTACCTTTTGAACAGTTTATGCAGTATGTATATTATGTATGCATGTATACTGTATAATATACTATATAGTGTATGTTATACTAATTAGAACAAATTTTTCATCAAAAACCTCTTTACTTGAAACCTTTTACTAAATTCTTTCTACCCAAAAAAGTGCTTAGACTATATAATATATATAAAAAATACTAATTTATAATTAGTTTTTTTTTTTTTTGTACTCGTGAACATAATAATAGATAATCATTTTTTAATACAACAAAGACAAATAAAAATTTACGGTTAAATTTTAAGAGCATTTAGGGGCATTATTATCTGTTTATAAAAGTTTTTTAAGTTTATGAAGATAAACTCTATTTATAAGTTATCAAATTTCATCAAGTTGGAAAAAAAATTACTACTTTTTGAATGAACATACCTAAAAGGAATGATTCTAATTTCTTTAATATATTTAAATAAAAACATTTATTGATTTAAGTTAAGATAGACTATAGAGTAACACAATTTTCATAAATTTATAGATTTGGACAAGTACTGAACTTTGAAACAAATACTTGAGTGGAGTTGAGTACTTAATACTAGACAGTCATATTTTTAATACTCGAAAATTCGAGTACTTGACTATACTCAAATTTTTTTCAAGTAGGTAAGTACTTGCATTTGTATAAATTTAAAGTAATTTACTGATTGGTGTTTTATTGGAGAATCAAATTGTAAAAGCTAAAAATAACTAGAAAACCTGATATATCAGAGAAAAACAATATTTTAATTTACAAAAAATAGATTGTCATTGTTTATTATATATATTTGGAGATACTATTGCTATGTATTGAGTATTCTCATTTCCCTAAACCACAATTACCTATTAAATCATATTTGAGTACCTACTCGACATGAAAACATAATACTCATAATACTACATATTACAACTCGTATACAAAAAACAATATTCGAATATTCGCCCTACACTATAAATTGTTTTTGTTTTTGTATACTTACAATGTCTTTTTGCCACCTAAGGAGATTTTATCATCGTCATTTGATGTTTTAGAACCTATAATGAAATAAAACCAATAGAGGAGTAAAATATAATATAAATAATATATATATATATATATATATATATATATAAATATAAATTTGAAATTGTAAAACTCACATTCTTCTATTTGACTTGAATACATTTTTTCTTCAATTAGACTTTTTAAGAATACACTACTATTATCCAAATTAATACGTTCAGATGATTTCATAAGTAATAAACGGGATTCCTCTCTAAATTTTATTATATCATCATCAATTTCAGGGTACTCTGATATAATCTTCTTATCCTATTAATAATATTAATACCATTAATTATTGTACAAAATAACAACACAAAATTGAGAATACTATGAAATAGTTATATTAAACTACAAGATAATATACCTAAATTAGTTTACTTAAATAAAACTATAATAATTAATAACTATAAAATTATACCGATATATATATATTCAATTATAATAATTATTATTTTAACTTCATTTCTAACTAATTATTTAATAAATAACTAATTTTAATCTATTACATATAATGAATAGGTAATTAATTATTTTTTAAATTTATTCATAAAAATGATAATAACAAAATCAATAAGTAATTTATTATGAATAGTTAATAATAAATGTGTTCATGAAGTTATTTTTAAGTAGGTATATTATTGTATTAACCCTTAATCATAGATGTTTAGATATATAACATATTTGTCGTTGTAAGGTCTGTTAGGCTGTGCTTATTATTAAATAGAATAAATCAGAAATAATATAACTTCACTAAGTCTAAGAACAAAATAAATGTTCTTATATACACATTAAATCAATAAAATACAAAGTTTAAGTAGGTACCTATTTAAATGAATTTCAAATTTTTTTAAAACTTTTCAAGTACCTATTTCTTTTTTTTGTTAATTTTTTAATGATACTAATGAATTAAATATAGTATTTTATTTTCTATAAAGAGTAGAAATGTAAAAATATAAAATTACCCTATGCTTTATAATTATATTGGTAACATATTTTTTGATAGACCAATATCAAAATAAAAAATTAATATTAATATATGAATAAATAATACAAACCTAATTGGGTGATACTCATTAAAAAAATAAAAGGTACTATTAAACTAATACATTTACAACCATTAGAAATTTGGAACTTAATAAATATATAAAATATTTATTTGATGCGATCTAACAGACCGAACATTGGTAGTTCAAGGTTAATTATTATGAACCAAATAATGCTTTTTAAATTTAATAATTTTAGAAAATATTTAAATGTATTCTATATTTTATACATAAAAAATAAAAATACAAAAAATCATTCTTCAAAATATAAAATTAAAATATATGTTCTTTCTTCTTCTATTCCTTCACCTACTTACACAACTATTTGGAGTCTGCTACCCTAGTCCTACACTTCTACTTAACTCTATCTCCCGCATTATTACCAATTACCTACCCACACTTTCCAATATCACTCACCATCACATCACACTACCTCTTGTTCGGTCTTCCACCCATCTCGTTTCTTCAACATACATTTCCTTGACTAATCTTACTGCCTCTGTCTTTTCACTTCTTAACACATTCCCAAGCCATCTCAATCTATTCTCCCTCATTTTGTCAAATATTGAAGCTATAGTTATAATGTTATTGATTTTTTTTTTTTTTTTTTTGTTATTACATTATAAATACAACGTATTCAAGGTCGGCATCTTATGTCATCAAACAATACAGTTTATAATTATAATATTACAATAATAAATACCATTTTTATTACATATTATTAAGCATACCACTAAGTATAATATTTCAATAATTATCGATAATTATTTATTAATATGATTACCTGTATTATGAGACCAAGAGATGTATTGCAATATTCTAAAAGTGGACGCTGTTCTTGAACAGTGCGATCTTCATCAAATAAAAGCTTGTTTATAGTGCTAATTATTTTATTAACTAAAAGTTTCTCTGTCGAAGTCTTAAATATACTAATTAAGCTGGGCATAATATGACATAAGCTATATCTCACATTTGCCACCTTATCATCTGAAAAAAATGACTATTATAAATGTAAAGCTTAATAAACAGTAAAATTTAGTTTACATTAATTTGGTAAAAAGGAAAATTTTTTCTTTATAATTTATTTTTTATTTAAATTATAAAAAAGTAAACTATACATCGAAATAGTTTTAAAAAAATAATATGTATGTATTTATGATTTTTGTTATCATATCCAATATATAAACATATTAAGAAGATGTCAGCACAGCCATTTTCAAGGGATTCTATAAAGGCAATTTTTAGAAAAATGAAAATCCAACAATTGAAGGGTCCAGTGCAAGAACCCGGTATCTCCATTTTTTGAAATTATTCAGGAGGCCAAAAAACTAAATAATTAAATTTCTAATGAATTCTAATAAATTTTCCAAAAAAATTTAAATTTCCCATATGAAATACTATCTAAACATAAATATAGATTTACATTTTACATAATTTTAAGTACATTTTTTAATAAAAACAAAGAAAAAAAAACTGGAGATACCTGGTTATTGCACTGAAACAAACAAACTTTGTTTTTCTATATTTTATTTTTATAAAATTTTATGGTGATAATGTAATCATAAATAACACCAACCGGCTAAGCATTATGGCTATGAATTATAGTTATGTTTTAAAACATAGTATAGATTGATATAATAAATATTATTCTTCTTTTATAAAAATGAAATAAATAAAAACAAAATATGAATTACTAGGTAATACCTATTATTATTATTTTTTGATTATACTTAAATAATAATGGTACTTGTTAATAATAGTTTTAGTTTTTACATTTTTTTTTAAAATAAAACAAAATAACTTACATACTATGCAAATGGAATAACATAAAATTAATATGTTATCATACAATATTTTGCGATATCAGTGTGGCTGATTGTTGTTTCGGTACAATAACCGGGTATCTCCGGAGATACCTGGTTATTGCACCGAAATCTGAAAACCAGGTATCTCCTTTTGTATGATATTAGCCTATCTAATGGACGGATTTATCTGGTTATTGCACCCAACTGTAGATAAAGTTTTCCTTATTCAGATAATGTATAAAAGTGAATTTCGAAAAAAAGTGGAGATACCTGGTTCTTGCACTGGACCCTTCAATTGAAATATGAATTTTTAAAAATGAATATTAATTGATCCCATTACTATAAAATTATGTTTTTTATTGTATTGTATTTTGTTATTTTTTTTTTATATAAATTTATAAGATTTTATTGAAAATATTACTTTTGCATTTCTTATTTATAACAACTTAAAAACATCGTAGAAATATGAAACAAAATAAAAGATTAAGAATAACATTATCTAACGTACTACATAGCTGTTTTGTAATATATGCATTTAAACACGTTTTAACTAACTTTTTAAATTTTTTTTAAATAAATATAACTTAAGAAAATTTAAATATCAAAAAAAGGCTATGTAGGGCACTAGATAACATTGTTATCAATAATTTATTTTTTGTTTCATATTTCTAAGTACATTGTAAATTGCTAAAAATGAGAAATTCTAACATGAGTTGTTCATTGAAAATTCTTTGAGCTGACTATCCCCTTAAAAGAATAACAAAAATAAATATTTTAAATAATAAGTTTAAATTAAAAAAAAATTTGGCGGATTTATAGATTCAATTAATATGGTTATATAATATATTTTATACCAAATGAAAGCATAAAAAGTACATATTTCATTACATTTTAGTACACAATAAATACCTGCTAAAGTTAGCAAAGCCAAGAAAAAGTGTTTTTTAAAATATGCTGTAGAAAATACATTCAAAGCCTCTTGACAAATAAATATGTAAAATGTTCTTTTGTAAAAACTTGGATTTTGTACTGTACCTAAAAGAAACATATAATATAATATATATAACATATAATATTACGAATTTTAAATTAAACATGTACATAAAATATGATAAAAATAATAATAATATAATATCAATGATGGTAACATTAAGACTATACACAAAAAAGTACCGGTACTTAAATCAAATGTTTTTATTACATTATGGTATTATGATTTTATTTTACCAAAAAGATTGAGCTTTTTTATGTCTTTAAATTATGGTTAAAAAGTAAAGGTACACACATTTTGGATCTTTGCACAGGTCACCAGACACCAGTTAGGCGAATATCAACACATTCAGATTAATTAATTGTCTATGGTTAATCCAAAAATGATGATTATAAAATAATAATTCAGAGTATGATTCCCATGAACATGGAAATATGTCAATATGTCAGTTTTGCCGGAACCCAAGCAAGTTCCAGTTTTCCTATATGGTCTTCAGGTCTGCTGATTGGAAAAATGTGTATTCATATTTGTCTGGAGATCTGTATAATTGTATCTGCAAAGATGGCCAGGATCTACATATGCTCCGGAGTCTGATCGCAGGTATAACTGTACAAGCATACCGAACAAGTCTACTGGAACATGTGTGGCGGTCTTAATAGCTAGACCACTGAAGGTGTATTTTTATTTTCTTAAAATAACAATTATTAAATTTAAGAACATGTTTAAGAATATTTGGATTTATTCAAAATAAAATTATTGTATACACTGTAATAAAGTATCATAATAGATCAGAAAATATAAAAATAATTTTATTATACTAAGGGAATATTAAAAAAAATTTCAAGACATTTTAGATAAGCCTAGAAAAGTAACCTACAAGGTATCTACATAAAAACAATATTAAATCAATAGTTTTAGATAAAATAATAAATAATTTTTAAAATATTATTATAATTACGGTCAATGAGATATTCACGTAGTAGAACTCTTTGATTAGCATCTAAATTGTAACGTAAAATTGTCAATAATAATGTGCATACTGCTTCCTTAATTGGCTTTTGTCTCTGGAAAAAATATTAACAAATTAAAATAAAATTTAAGTTAATACATAACAAATAGATGGTCAAATTATCGGTTATAAAATCATTAATTCTATACATGCGAGCTGAGTAAGTAAACATACCCTAAAAACCCTTTCTAAAAAATTCAAAATCTCAAAAAAAAATTACGTGATTTTATGATATATATATATATTATATTTATATATATGTGATATATACTAAAATCTAATGATCCATTGCTTAAATAGCAAAAACTTAATACATGTCAACAAATATCTAGACCTAATGGGATTTTTAAAACCCCAAAACCAAAATTGCTGTAATTATTACTAATTAGTATATTCTTTTGAATGTCATTCCACACTGAACATTTACTGATTGACCTCTAAAATTACAAAAACTGTTCAATATTCAGAAAACTTTGCACGCATTACATTACACAATAGCTTATATTTCGACCTGATAAGATTTTCAAAATCCTGACACCAGAAATGCTGTAATTATTCTTAATCATTATATTTTTTTTTCACTATAATAACCTAGGTACTGAAAATCTGCTGATCAACCGCAAGAGTCAAAAACTAATAGATGTTTATTAATAATTATTATGCATAATCCTTGTATGATCATCTATTTATAAGTGACTTAAAAACTTGTAATTGACCCTTATAATATTTTTCCTAAATTATTAATGAGTATTCATGCCAAATTGTATCAGAAGTTTTTTAGAACATACCTTCATACCTTTGTACATATATATAATACAGTATAGTATAAAATCCGTATTAGGTATATGCACATTGCACATATAAAACT
Organism: Pemphigus obesinymphae; assembly: GCA_025469235.1. Lineage (NCBI taxonomy): Eukaryota > Metazoa > Arthropoda > Insecta > Hemiptera > Aphididae > Pemphigus > Pemphigus obesinymphae. The sequence continues at coordinate 55,654 of JAIPRL010001934.1, forward strand.
TTTAGAATATAACTCTTAATTGTATATGTTTTATACGAATAATACTATTTTGATATAAAGTTAATGCTATAAATTTTTATTTATTATATTATCATATGATATCTAATAATATTTCTATTTGATAGGAAGCAAAATACAATTTAAAATTTCAATTATATACATTTATATTTATAATTTATACCAATTCTATTTTTATTTAAAGAACAAAACTAATTTGTGACATAAATATTGATCGTTAAATTGCATTTATCAATAATTAAATATCAAACACAAAATAATTTTATAAGTTTTATATGAGTATGTTATAATTCCTAAATATAATATTAATTTTAATAATTAATGCTGACAGCAAAATACCTGTAAAACATTATAACAAATCTGAAGTCTATTGAATATTTGAAAGAGTATTGAGGTGTTCGTAAATTAATTAAAATTGTATTATTCAATAAAATTATCAAGTCAATAGAAAATTGTGTAGTTCATTATGAATATTTTGCTTATTATAACTGATATTGGTGTGATTTTTAAGATATATGTAGTAAGTACATTCATGTATAGTAGTACTTTGTGTGAAGTAAAGAAAGTATGGTGGACAATGTTTGTAAATGGTAAACTTTTGTCAATAAAAACACAATATGTGGATAGGAACTACCTTATTTATGATTTGTTCGTATGTTTACTTATATGAATTAACTTTCGGTTTATCTAGTCCAGAATTTTGATTTTTTAACTGTTCAGCAGAAAATCGGTAAATTATTGATACCCTTTGTCTATCAGTATCCTCATATAACTAATTATTGTTCAGTTTTGGTCAGAATGTGCATTTTAAGTGCATGTAGAACACGTCCATGGCTGCTGCCATACGCAGTAGGCACTTCAGGTGACACATCTGAAGTTACTCTTATTTGAGACAAAATATAAAATATTTATACTTACAACATATTCTAATCTATCGAGCATTATTCTACCCACATGGAATACTTGGTCAGATGTATAACAAGTGGGCAACACCATTAACTGATGTAAGAATTCTACATACAACCTCCAATTGTACTGGGCATACAAAAATTCTTCCAAGAGCATTATTGATTTTAATACTTGTTCTTGATATTTCTTTAAAATATAAAATATTTTAAAATACTAAATTGAAATAATTCTGAATATAATTTTTTTCTTACCATTTTTGTTATCATAAAGCTCAAATTTGGAATCATTACTTTTAAAACTCTAATATCTCTTTCAGACAACATTTTCATTAACACCGAAGAAATCAATACAACTTTGTCATTTAGAGATACTAAAACCTTAGAAAGAAAATACAGATACATTTACAAAATTTAAATCCTTAGAAATTTTTATGAAATTAATAAGTCAGAATATTAATAGTTATTAAAATACTCACTTCTTTGATAACGCCAAACAAAGATATTTTTATCTCTACATAATCTACAGTTGCCAAATCAACTAAATGGTTGATCAGATAAATTAACAAAGTCATATTACCCTTGTCTGATGAACTTAAAAGTATTACATCCGTAAGACTAGTAGCACAAAATTTTTGAATAGTTATATATGGATTTTCACAAATAGAATTATCCTATTAAAACAAGATTATATTATAAGTACCTAATTGATTGAAAATAATTTAAAATTATATATTTAACTTTCTATCAAGTTCAAGACTATAATTTAAAATAATTGGAACAACAGTTAACTACACTATAATTTATCTTTTAGTTCAATCATTTCAATTCAATAACACAATAAAAATGAATTAATAATTTTGATAGATAGCTTTTGTTTTATTTTAGAATAATGTATAATTTGTTATTTTATAACAGTTTCCCTGAAAATATAACTTTTTTTAGGTATTGCAGTCTTTAACTGAATGTTTGAAATTATGATGCTAAATACAATTTAATTAATTTTGATTTGTATAGTCAATTAAATTTATAAAACATACTTATATTTAATGTTTAATTGAATATTAAAATTAAATTCGGCATTCTATGGAAAAAATTTGACACTACGACATGAATAATCTTGTAATCAAATTTGTCTATAAATTTACTACATTAGAAATGACAAAGCGATAAGAATCCTAAACATAAATATTCTATATTTTCAGTTGGTAAGACAGAGAAAACAAATACAGGTGTAGCGTCCTCTTAATATAATTTGATACTGTACAATGTTATAATTTACATTAAAATTAAAAAAAAAAAATTAGAAAGAAAATGAATATATTTTGAACAATAATATTAGATAGGTATATAATTACCAAAATAAATAATTACATATTAATATTTTATTTATACGCCATTATGCATTTAAAACCTACTATAATAACCAATTTATACTTACATTATTACATATAAACTCAGCAGATTTGCAATCAAAGTTTAATAAATCTGTATATTTATTGACAAACCAAGAAACATCATCAATGTTTAAATAATCTAAATACAAAGTAAAGGTAAATTTTAGTTTTATTACAATATTGTGTTTTAATAGTTTTAGAATAATAATTAATAAAATAGAAAAAAAGAAACTAACCTTTAAGGGCATTACAAATGACACCAAAATTCTTGGCAACAGCTACCACTAATAAACTGCTTTTATTTACATTTGTATCAATTAGCTTTTTAACCATGGGCACTATAACTGAGATAATAGTTTCTCTGGGAAAGCATGGTATTATATCTACAATGACATTGAGCAAGGCGATTTTGACACCATAATCAGCATTATTAGCCAAATCCACAATCGCTGGCAATAAAATACAATCTTTTGAATTGTCTGTTTTGTCTTTAAGAAAAGCACTAACTTTACTTAGCTCTTGACAAACTGTTTTCCTTACTACAACACTTTCATCTTGACAAAGTGATAAAATACATGGCCATATTTCACGTTTAATACTAAAAAGACAAACAATTTATGAATATGAAATATAATTATCGATAAAAAATAATAATAATAAAAACTAACATATATGCATTTAACTTTGAGGCAAGGGATCCAAAAATCCGGCAACTAATTAAACGCAGTGATTCTGGCTTGGAAAGATCACTTCTTTCAATGGCAAATGGTAAAATCTAGTGACATAAATAATATTATAACAGGTACCTAACTATGCATAAATATTTAAAATAATTTGAATATGTTAACCTCTCGTTGTAAACAGTCTACAGGCAAGAATTCTATGAAATCGAGCAACGTATCCAACCAAGTATTGATGACACCTAACATTACAGAAAGATTAAACATTTAATGGTATTCAAATAATAAATGAACAGGTAACAACAAAGTACAACATACCATCATTGTTAACGGTGTGGTTGTCCAACGCAGAAAGAATGGTGGACAAAAATGTCTGTTGGAACAAATCGGTCGTAAGCAGTTGTTTTTTTAAAATGTTCCTTACCGTTTCGGTCGCTTCATATTGATAGTCGGCGGGGTCCTTATAACCATTCTGAAACGGACAACAGCGAAGCGATGAATAGACGTTTTATCTTAAGAGTAGAGTAAATTTTTTTTTTTTATGCACGCTAAATTTACGATACGTACATCTTGCATTATACAGAGGATGGATATTAGACATAGCTCGGCGTCTCGTACTGTGATTACGGTGTTTTCCGACGACTCGTTGAACGGAATGTGTTCACAGCATTCCAACCGGTCGCAATCTCTATGTTATTTTACGATCAAACAAAAAAGGAAATTCCGTACTTGCATTACACTGATTGAATACGTGTTCGGGTGGACGAATGAGCAATTATTGTTGCAATAGTGGCGACTGGCAATTTAGGTGATGATTTAGGACGGATTGTACAGTGTGACTTGTGAGAGTGCGCGCGTGTGCAGGTGTAGGTACGTGAACGCGAGTGTTTATTTCTGGAATGACTCACGTTCGGTCGCACTGCGGTTAAATGACGGAAGCGATGCTGCAGACGGACGGGTGGGGAAAGAGAAACAACGAAAATTATTACATGTCTATGGGACGGGTGACACACACGTCCGTCAAACGGTAAAATAATATTATTAAAATTCCATAAACATGATAACAGAGATATACAATATTATGATAATAATTCTTATCAAATCTTATCATTGTACAGTTGCATGACGGGATTGTCGACACGTCCAGTGCAGCACACAGTACTCGATTGTCCCAAGTGAATTATTATATTATTAAACCACAGAAAAATGTTCATAACAAATAGTTAGTTATTCGTTTTTATTTTTTTTAATAAATTAAAACAGAATAAATTATATGACTAATAATAACCAAAAATTGGGTCGATAATGTTATGTTTGTAAATATAATATAATAATAGGTAAAATAATATTATCTATAGTTAGAAATTACAAAAATTGAAGATAAGTACCAATAGAATGTATATAGCTCATATAGAAGTAATTTATTTAGGCAATGCGTGTATTCAGGATTAAATTTCAACCTTCGTGGGAAGGACAATTTACAATATTCACCAATAAAAAAATTTAAAAAGTAGATACCAACTCAAAATTGATGAAAAAAAGATCATTATGTATTAAATTTGTCAAACCCAATACAAGCAGCCCAATGATGGGTAAACGCAATACCAAAGAATATAATTTTTACTAATATTTAGTACCTACACATTTTCAATGAAAAACTTGCATTAGCAATTTTCATTATCATCAACTAACAAACATGTTAGAAATACGAAATAAAAAAACAAATTATATAAAGCTAATAACATTACCTATAGTGCCCTACGTAGCCTTTTTATGATATATTCATTTTTTTTTAAATATAATATAGATATTTAAAAAATTGATTTTTTAACAACTTATAAAACTGCACATATAGAAAATCGGCTACATAGAGCACCGATTTTTTTTTATTTCATCTTTCTACGATATTCTCAAGTTGATAAAAATGAAAAATGCCCAAGCATGTTTTTTTTAAACAAATATCGTGATTACACGATAATAAAAAATTATATTGACCAATGACTATTTTTAAGCTACTTTAAAAATATATTTAAATATTTTTAAATTATTGGTTATTTATTTTTATTAAAATATCTTAAAAGTTGCCTACACAGAACCCCTTAAAAACCGTGAGTACGACGTTCTCGAAGAGGTCATTTATTGAGTGGTTGTGTATAGGCAATTATTACATTTTTTCGCGTTGTGTTTGTATGAGTAAAATTTGGTTTTTAGAGTGTGTAAACTGTAAATAGTAAATACTTTCTGCATCATGCGCATGTCAAAATATACGGCTACCGTATTTGAAGAGACATTAAACCTCATTTCCAACATTAGTTTGACTGATTTCGAGTTTTAACATAGGTACCTATTATAAAATCTACATATATTTAATTATAATATTATTATATTGTTTTTTTTTGTCATCATGGTTTATTTATTTTATAATCATTACATTGATGGGATGTACTTTTTTAAATATATTTAAAAAAATATATTTTAAATATCTAAGTAGAAGCAAACATCATTAGTCTTATCTTGAGTATGATAAAATAATGTGCAGCAAAACAGACATAATAATTATGTACCTATAGGTCTACTGGTGCATTACAGTTAAAATACGAGTTGGTTTTGAATTCAGACTCAAATAGCTGACATATCCCTGCAATGCTGAATACACGAAAAAATTAATTTTGTAGGCTTAGAATCCCCTCTCACCATAGATGCGTCTAACTTTCAGGTCTTCGTCGGTCGTCATTAAAACATAATATTAAGGATCTAAATAATTTTTTTATTTTATTTATTAAGAAAATTATTCCCGAGGCAAAATATTTAATACATATGAAAGACATTAAAAATAATAATACTTTTTTTTATGATTTTTTTATCTGCAATGATATTACGTAACGTCCTTTTCCTTTCTTCGACATTATTGACTTTTAACTGAAACACAAAGTTAAAAAATACAAAACGTTGGTATCTATTTAATTTTTATTACCATTACATTTTATAAGAAAATATAAATTACCTACAATCTACATAATAATAAAGTATATATAGTTTAAATTGTTAAATAAAAATTCTGAATATAATATAAAATATAAGAAAAATGTATCAAAGCCGTATACATTGACTTTTTAGGGTTGATGTTCTATGATTAAACACGAAAAAATAACTGTCAAATTACTCAAATGACTAAAAACAAAATATTTTCAAATATTGGAATTTTATTTTATAAAGACTAAAGAGTATAGAGTATATAAAAATGTGTTTAGGTATTAGGTACATAAGTGCATTATATGTTTACGAGTATAATCGGAATAGATATATTGCATATATTTTTAATATCAGAATTAATACGTTATAAATCACTCTTATTAGATAGATTAATTTTTCATGGATTTGGATACAAAAAAAAAAAAAAAAAATACAGTAAATTCCATATAACTAATTCAGTTACATATTTATTGTTGATGTATTATAGAATATTAAAATGTTATCAAAAATAGCCGAAAAGGTACACATTGTTTTACATATTTAATTATCAGGTATCAAGAAATGTTCCACATAATAGGTAACACTGTAAAAATATGTAACCCAGCAATTTTTACTAGAATTTTTTGATAAATTTATAAATTAACAAATATATTGTGCTTAATATTTTAAGTTAAGTATATACATAATTATAACAAATTTAATGTTACATATTATTATAGGATATTTAGGTTAGTCATTGATTTAATCAATGAATTAGTGATATTTTCTCAGATTTTAGATCTTGTGTGTAGCTATGAATATTTAGTAGTTTTATAAATTTTCAATGTAGGTATATTCATTGGTAGGTAGGTACTCGAAGAAGTGAAAAAGTCGAGAAGGAATTTTTGAATAACATTTTTTTTTAAACTAACAATTAATATCCTAGTTGGTACTTTAAAAAGTATTTAAATTTAAAAAATGATAAAAAGAATCATTTCTGGATTTTGTTATATATTTGAGAATTATAGTGCAATTTTCAGAAAATATTAATTGAACTACCTACCATATAATATATAATATATATGTATATAAATGTTGATGTGATTGAAATTATAAAAATTTCGAGTTTTGACCCCTTTAGGGAAATTTATATAAATGATATATGTACTTATGGATATGTGATATTTATTATTTCTATTAAAAATATTATTTAATCGTTTTAATGACTTATCTTTGCTTTCAAATCTAAAATAATAATACCTATGATACTATAAGTTGCTATTGAATGATGACTGAAGGGACAACTATTTGCTTTTATTTCATTTAATTTGTAAATTAAATCGTAATTTTTAACGTTCATTCGTTAACTTTGACCACCTATAGCTGTGTGTGAATAGTTTTTTGTTTTTATTAAATTCGATATTATATTTGTGTTTTTCGTATTTTAATGTATTTTAGTAAGTATAACGTAATTAATATTTGATTTATATTTTTCTAAAATTATTATAATATTAAGTTTCAATATTTTTTTTTTTTTTACAGACTATGAATACCTTATTATATATGTATGTATCTACCTATATAGAAAAAAAAAATCATGGTTTATTTGGAATTTTGAGTAACAAATTTAAAATGTCATTAATAAATCAATGTTTATCAGTTCATAAAAATAACATTTCTATAAAATATTTTGAAATCTAAAATAAATTATTCAAGCGTTACTCTTTCCAAGATTGAAGAAGTTAAAAATCACTGCAGTGCCTATACTATTCTGTAATTTCGAACAAATGAACTTATTTAATCGTTGTCTCCATCACTGGACACTAGAAAATAAATAAAATAATATAAAATAAATCGAAAATATTCCCGATTTGTTGTAAAATACTATGTCAAGTAGGTATTAGGAAAATTAAATGCGTTTCAGGTGTAATTGTTAAAATTAAAACAAAATTATAAGAAATGCAGAAAATTGTTTGGTCGCGTGGTATTGAACTTGGGATCCCAATTCCCACACGAGACATTACTCCACTGAACTATGACTACGAGTTAAAAGGGTATTGAAAAATAGTTCAATAATTGATAATTATGTAAAAGCATAGACAATAATATGTATTATTTTGTGCAATCAAACTGAGCGCCCGATAGGTACTCCATTATTTACCCGCGTGCCCGGTGATGGAGACACGGTGTTATTTAATCACAAATATTGAAAAAATTACAGCATAATATTAATATGAATAACTTATATACGAAATAGGTATTAAACTATGGTTATATAGTTTGTGACTTATGAATTAAATTATATTTGACAATTTATGAACAATAAAACAAATATGTTTCATATATGTTTGTAATGTAAATTCATTATTAGGTAGGTATATCGTATATAATTACGTTTAAGAAAATAATGTGGAAAAATGAATTTGAAAATTTAAAATTTCTTCGAAACATTACAAATAATAATATACGTACATATCTACAATATGTTTAACATTTCATTGTAATTGTTTTATATTAAATAATACAATTACTGGTAATTATCATAATTATATAATTATATACAGTTGTGATATTATTAATTGTATTGTGATATTGTGTACTTATCAGTAATTATAAGACGTAACAAATTACAAACTGATAAGTAGATAACTTATAATTGTAAAATGTGAATATTTTTTGTTATTATTTCTGTACAAGATCTATTCCATTGTAATGATTTAATGAACTTTTTTTTTTCATACTGAATTTATTGGTTTGGTTTGCTAGGTTCTATTATTGTTAGCCAATTTTGTAGTACCTCGGTTGTAGATATGTACGATTAGTAGTAGTCAGTTAAGTAGGTATACAAATGATATTATTTGAACAAACAATACAACATCGGTTTCACCGAGTAATACAAAAAACGATAACATTAGTTTTTGTCAAATCGTCCTAAATTCAAAAGCGTTTGTTGGCACTGATATTTGAAAGTAAAAACAAAAAAGTCGAGTAAAATGTCTCGAAATGACGATGACATCGAGGAAATTAAATTATATAGGTAAACGGTTCGTTTATTGAACAATGGTTTTCAAATCTGTATCCGAACCTTAAAGTGTATATTTTTAACGCATAATACATTTGATCAAATTTTGGAAATTACTATGGTAAACGATCGATAAGACAGTTTTTTTTATTGGTACACCCTTATGGCTTTATCAACAATTCATTCTAAAGTAAAGTGCGTCTCTGATTCTATAAATATCTTCCACTTTCTACCTAGCCTGTTTAATCTAATATTCGAGTCCATTTTTTTTTCACGATAGCCAATACATATAGGTAATAAGAAATACAAATTCCTTACATTATTTTTGTTTAAAGTTCAAAAACTTCTTCAATTTTGTTTTAAGTAAAACAACAAAATCGGTGTTAAATGATATAAGATAGATTTTACATTGTTTTTTAATGACCAGTCGTGTAACTATAACCACATATAACATTATTCATTATTTGGGATTACTTGGGTCTATAGCCTATAATATAAACTTTATATTTTATGACGTACTATTTTTATCTTAAATCTGGGTTCAGTATTAGTATAACATAATATATATTAATCATTATTAATTTATCATTACATATTGTAATAAGATACTAGGACTTGAATTAGTTATAAAATTAAATATCTATAATATATCATTATACTAATATTATATAATACCATTAATTATAAAGTATTCATTGTAAAATTATTTTATATTAATGTAAGATATACATTTGTGTATTTAAAATTAAATATTATAGTAATTTGGCTAGATTTTTAAATTAGTTGGCCCGTGTTATAGATAGAAGCACAAGTCGTCAGTATTCACACTGGATTGTGCTTTTTACTGGTCTACTTGCAAATTAAAAAAAATTATGAATTGTTTACTATCTAAAACATGATAATTCATATCTGCACTACTGGGTACTATTATATTAGAAACTAAGTGAGTTATTTTATTTTTGCTGTATTGAAAATTCCAGAAAGGGTTGTGGCCTCAGGGCCGGATTTAGGGAGAGCTGCAGTCGGAAAGCAGTCGGCGAAATGAAGTTCAGTCGGTAAAACAGAAAGTTGATTGACTATAAGTTATAGTCGACACAACGTTTGTAGGAGTATATCGGAATGTAGTCAGCAAAAGTTGACCTTTTTTTTTGCTTAGGTATTTACACGTTTTGAAGAAGTATTTCGGAATTTTGGGCAAGTTGTAAATTGTTCATGATTAGTCGGCAAAAGTAGAAAAAAGTTGATGACTTATTTTTTGCTTATTTACATTTCAAAGGTATTTCCATCGGTATTTTGGAGACATCCCCTCACAAATATTTCTTCGCGCCGGCCCTATGTGGCCTGTATAAAAATATGCGTATTAAAAAAAATTTAAATGAACTGTACTGTATATAATATACCAATACCAAAAGCCAACCGGCCATTAGGCTTCATCTAAATTATTGGTATATATAATATGAATTAGAATTATATAGAATTCATAACTAACCTATGAATTATGATTTTTCTCGACTTATGTCCGTAAATGACAGTAGCATATAAATAAAAAAACTAGAAATAAAAAGTTACACAGGAAACCATATAATATTGATTTAAAAAAAATTTGACTTTATAGTTTTTCCTCAACTTTCGCTCACTGTCTCAGATACCTGCAGATTATTTTTTCAATAATTTCAGTACTTTTAATATCATTTACATGTTCTAACGTAGGTACCTACAAGTTTTATTATTCAATAACTTTTGTTGTGGTACCTACGTTTTTTAGATTTACCTATATAAATGTCCAAAAGAAAATGAAAACTCGTTTATAATGTCATTCAGCTGTACATACATTCGCATATAATATAAATTACGATTTTAAGTACCTACCTATAATAAAACAAATTTGTGTGCAATATATTTGCAATACATGTGTATTACAACATACAGAATATATAATAATGTTTTCCGGTAAGAATAATTTATGCATTTTGATTTTTGGTTACCTATTTATAAATAGTTAATCCGCAATAAAATATTGAATGTGAAAACAATCGAATAATTAGTTATTTAAAATGTCCGATGGATCGATTTTAGTCCCTAAAATTTATGATGTTAATTTCAGTACTATATTATTATACATAAAATATTATGGAATAACAATGGCCATAGTAATAATAATACAATGGTCATGATAACCATAAAGGAAATAAAATAATTTTATATTGGTCTCACTCGACACCTATTGTTTTTTGTTTTTAGTTTTATTTCCACGTCACTTGATCTAAAAATCTACATTTAAAGACTATATATTTCAGCTTTTTCTAAAATAAACATTTTTTTAAACGGAGCTTACACCTACAAGCATACACTTATTTTATAGGTCATTATTATAATTAAATAGTAGATTTTAATTTGAATATAGTCGATATACACAGTGGTTGAATTGAAAAAAAAATAAGAATGGACTCTGGGCTTAGTTAAAAATTAGTGTTCCGGGACATAGATAGGTATTAGAGAAAAAATAAGCCATGGAGGACTTCGTCCCCTATACCTCCTATTCTATCCAAAATTTGTCAACCGGGAGAAATTTAAAAAATATTTTTAAATTATTATATAACATTGCATAGAAAATAAAAAATACATTTTTTTTACATCAACGTTTGATTACATATTTTCGACTAAGCAAAGTTAAGGCATTTCTCTTTAAAAATAATTGAACATTCATTCATTCTTTTTATATGAATTATCAAGGAAGTTGTAGATGTAGCCCAAAATTAAGTTTTTAAAATGTTTTAAATTACTGATAAGTGGTCAAAAAGTTTTGAAAATTATATCTTGTAAATTACACGTCAATACGTAAATTTATCAATGCTACTGTAAATAATGTGTATATTTCAAGTCTTTAACATTATTACTTTCTGATTTATTAAAATTTTTATTCATTTTTAGTATAGATTTTCTGTTTTTAAGAAAACTACCTACTGTGAAAATTGAAAATTGACTTCTTTTTTTAAAAACTTTATTTTTTTTAAATGTTAAATTAAAATTAAAAAGTAGCTTCGTCCCCCTGCGTCCCTCCCCAAATCTACCACTGGATATACCTACAGAAATAATACAATTACTTAAAAAATAAATAATTAGTTAAAAACAAATATAGGTACTATTAAATGCTATTTAAAAAATTTAAAGTAATCAGTATAGTAATAATTAATAAGTAGGTGATTGTTAAAAACGCATGAAAATCGAGACTAGGAAATATTAAAAATATAAAAGGGTTTAAATATTTAGGTTATACAGGATGTTAGTGATATGGAGTGATTTTTGCTATCAGTTTTATAGACGTACGGTGTTAGGATGTTACACGGGCGTTCCATCAGTTTCCGACGTACCTTCACTGGAGGACTACACCCGAATATTTTTTTATTAATTTATTTTGACTTTGTTTTTTGTAATTTTAAAATATTTGTATTAAACATTTTTTTAAAATATTAATTATGAATAATTTATAAATACGTGCCGCTGCATATGTATAATATAATATATTCATTTAAATTGAAAAAAAAGACAAAACAAACCAAAAAGATGGTGGCAAATATAGTTATACACAAGAAGAATTGAGTATAGTGGTAAGAAATAAATGGACAATACAACAATTTTACAAGGATGATATCAATCGATTTTGAATACTTGATAAACTTGATAGGTACGAAAATCGTAAAACAAGATACATATTATATTAGGAAAGCTATTAGTGTTCAAGAAAGGCTATCAATTACACTACAATTTTTAGCAACTGGCGATCATTATACAGTAGTTTATAATACATTTTTAGAGTATCGTAGCAAGCTATTAGTTAAATAATACCAGAAGTATGTGAAGGTTTAATCGAAGTATTGAAAGAATATATACAGGTTTTTATTTTAAAAATAATTTATTAATAAAAAAAATATTATTAATTTATTTTAAAATGTTGACATATTTTGAAACATAAAAATATAAAAGATAAAAAATAACTAAATTGTTAATATTTGAGATCTTGAGGAATCTATAATTAGAGTGAATTTAAACTTGGTAAGTAAGAAGTACAGGTAATTCTGTGTCATTGGGTGTTCCAGATACTTGCAACGTTTCTAGAGTCGAACAGGTATATGGAGATGGCGGATGACTTGAGCTACTTGATATTGTATTATAATCATAATATCCATTATCTGTGTTTAAAAAAATTCCTATAACCACATTTTGAATGGTACCTTAAGTTTTGTTAGATTATTTTCTTAGTTTTTTGTCTACAAAATTACCAAAATCCTGTGATTCGTCGTCTGGTCGAGAGTTCATAACAGAAGCGGTTAATAACACTAAAGCTTTGTCTAGTCGATCGTCTTTTACTTTTTTCCCTTTTTTTTTTTTTTGAAGATGATGGAGTTGGTGGTGATAAAGTTGTGGTAGCATGGTTAGTGGTGGTATAGATGAGCACGGAATCGGTGGTTGTAGATATGAGTTTGAGGAAGGTGTCAGTACCTACATAATATTCTATATTTGTACGAATTTTCGCCTATTAAATCTTCAGTCTCTATTTCATTTTGTATCTATGTAAAGTATAAATGTAAAAGAGTAAAATATTAACTATTATAAAAAATTCAAAATATTTAATATTACGTACAAGCTATAATATATATGTTTACGTTTAGTATAATAATAATATAATATAATCAGTGGCAAAACTAGAATTTATTCCAGGGGGATATCCACTTTGTTCAAATCTCCCCTTTTGTAACTTATTTTTTATTTCTTTCTTCTTCTTCTTCTTCTCCTTCGCCTTCTCTCCCAACTATTTGGGGTCGGCCACCCTGGTCCTACACTTCCACTTGAATCTATCTCCCGCATCTTCTTCACTTACTCCCACCTTCCTCATATCACTCGCCATTACATCGCCCCATCTCTTTTTCGGTCTTCCCCTCCCCCTTTTACCAACAACATGCATTTCCCTTACTAATCTTACTGCCTCAGTCTCATCCCTCCTTAATACATGCCCGAGCCATCTTAATCTATTCTCTATCATTTTATCTACTATTGAAGCTACCCCTATACTACCTCTGATATACTCATTCCTTATTTTATCCTCTCTAGTAACTCCACTCATCCACCTTAACATTCTCATCTCAGCTACACTCATTCTCTGTTCTATCTTTCTACCTACTG